>JARAOQ010000073.1:0-31695 GCA_029783445.1 Fomitopsis palustris
AAACAGGGTGCGCACCAAAGGACTGTCACCCTATGTGTTCGTGAGTTTGGCTACAGGGACGATCTCGAGAGTTTCGAGGACGCGCTCGGGATCTGTGCGCGCGATTTCTTCCCATTTGGCGACTTGCTGTGGGGTGTGGGCAACAAAATAAATAGGCTGTTCCGAGAGAGACGTCCATAGACGAATAGAACGAGCCCTGCGGGGTGGGGGCCAGTGAGCAGGCCGAGGTGGCTCGCGTTAAGCAGGTGGCCCGATCGTGATCTCCGCGGCACTGACGGTGAGATCAGCGTCGTCGTCAGTCGTTCTCTCTGACCATGCTGAGTCGTGTGGACACTCGTGAGTTGGCTGTTGTATGCGTGGGTCTGTGCAACTCACATTGCGATTCAGAGCAGCCATCCCGAATCAGCGCCGACTAGGGGCACGCTCGATATCATTATTCCGCGCGGTCGCCTTGACAAGGATGAAGGCGATGCAGTGGCGGTGGCCTCTTTGATCGACTACAATAACGGCGTCGCTATTTTCCCGCCGCTCTACGCTTGGTGGAGAACCACAGCCACCCAGCATATAAATACCCAAGGAAGCATCAGACTCAAGCTTCACCACCCATCGACACCACGCTCTCGCTACCACAGCTACTGCTTCAGCGCAAATGATGCGCCGACCCCGCCCTCCTATGCCCAATATCACCACTCCTAACCGTACTCGTGCTAAAGTCTCCCAGGGACTCGCCGTCCTTGGTACTGCCTCAACTCGGGCGTTGCGCCACTGTGCGCTGACCTTGCGTCGCCCTTACCTACGACACCCTCGTCTCCGAAGCACCGGCAAAACACGGCCTCTGGTCTGAGGAGTACAGCCATCACAAGATGCCCCAATGCCTCCTATACATTGGGTGAGTTGCCCTGCGACGTTAATTGTCCTATGTAACTGAGGCGTCACAGAGCTCATCGGGCTGGCTTGATGTCGAGAAGAACAGTGTTGCGCGACTTATCTCCATCGTCCCCATCTGTAGACGTGCACTCAAGCGTCCCATGTATACACCCTTCACAGTCATTCACAGCGGGACGACGGCGTGTTAGAAGCGGGAGGGAGGTCAGTGCGCAGGTTACGAAAAGGCCATGCGATCCGACGCACGTGGTACGCACCCTCTGTCTCCTGGCACAACACGCTCAAGTCCATATATGCGGCTCCTACACAGACGGCGCCCACACAGAGTCCTCGGCCGCGGGCAGATCGCGTGTGCGGAGAAGGTCATTCCACAGAGCACATCACGAACTGCTTCATCCCTAGCAGCAAGCAGTTCGACGTGCGGGATGGCTCGGCCAACACTCATGCACCTGGTTGTTCCCGAGCATACAGTGTTTGCGCCACGTGCAGACTGTCCAGAACTTCGCACAGCACATCGACCTACATGCCATGTCCGAGGTCATGAACACCGTCCGTGCCGCGCCATGTGGCCGCCCCGATCTCCGGCTCACACGGGCTTCGTCTCCTCTCATCGTCGCACTCCGTGCGCATACTCGCATCGGTGCCACTCCGCAACTCGAGCCGCGGTCCTCGACGTCTAGTGAACCTGTCAAGGCGGCTCTCATCGTGTATGCTGCCTCCCCTTGGAGATCCTCGTGGGAGGCCATACGCGTTGTACCCTGCTCTCGTTCACACAGTAAGTGCTTTCTGTTCTTCCGATCTGCGTGTGCCCCCAACATTGCGACACGGAGGCACCTATGGGTGCACGCGCGTTCTCGCGACGCCAGTTAGGTCGCTCCCGTCGAGAGTAGGTCGGCGCATGTATTGACCGGGGAAGAACTCACGGTGCTATATATTGGTGGCCTTGAGTCCAAGAGAGACGGCTAGTGCTTGTACGGAGAACAGCGCACAGCTGAGAAAGTACGACAAGAAATTGGCAAGCATCACCGGTTATGTTGCAATGGACGGCAATGCATTCGAGGTGCGTAGACAACGTCGTTGCGACGAGTTGGGCTGTGCGCACACAGCTACTTCCGCCTCCGCCGCCGGCTCGTAGGACTGGAGGGCACGACAGACATGAATGGGCCAACGAAGGGACGCCCGGTGCCTGCGGAGCCTAGTCCTCATAGATAAGCGAGGCCTGGTGCTTTCCCCGAGGTTGTCTGCACGACGAACCAGGTGCACGCTGATTTCAATGTTCACATTCGTCCCCCTCAAGGGTTGCTGCTACCACTGAGCTTTGCCGCGGCACACATCCAGGAAACGCAGAATGTATATGGCTTGTACATTGATCTACTGATGGTATTCGATTGCAAAGTCCAATGCGAGATGCGGCGGTAGCGACGGATGGACGGACAGTGCTAAGCGAAAGCGATGTAGTGTACAATGTTAGTGGCATTATGTGTGCGTAAACTTCCGAATCACTTGGATGGTTCCGTGGGCACGCGGCGGCGGCGTCCAATGCCCATTCCGACGCGGACGAGGGTTTCCAGACATGCACGACTGTTGATGGATAGGTCTTCGTCCCACTCGACCACGCCTTTCTCAAAGAGAATGACGACCGTGGAGCCGCCTAGAAGGATATGAGACAGGTCGACACTATCTTGTCGACGGACACGCACCGAAAGCAAAGTAGCCGAGCTCGTCGCCCCTTTTGACCTGCTGGCCTTCCTCCACAGTCGTCTTGATACTCCCCACCATCATGGCGCCGATACAAACGGCCATGACACGGCCGAATTGCGGGCTGTCGATAGGCACAATCTTTCGCGCGTTCTCACCGTATACGTCCAACGCGGTGCGGATTGCCTGGGGCTGTTGGGTACGTGCTCAGTATCATGGACACTGAGCTCTGGAAAGAGAACACTCACATTCACTGTGTAGTACTCCCCCGAGATGTACGTCATCTGACCAATGGTACCGTCGACCGGTGAATGGAACCGGTGATAGTCCTGCGGCGCGAGACGGAAGATGCAGAGTGCACCTCCGACATACCTCTCCGCATCTCCGCTCATTACAATACATTCAAATACAATGGAATACAGTTAGGGAACTTGCAACATAACACGTCGCCCTTCGTGATCAACAGCGAGCCTGCGTGACTCGGACATCTCTACAGTCTCCAAGCACGACAGTGCGACCATTTTCGCATTGAATTCGGTAAGCAAGATCTTGGTGGCTGCGAGACCGAGACCTCTGCGACAACGACTCAGCCAGCGAGCTCGAGAGATGCCGGACGAACGGCAATGCACTTGGACGCGCCGGTGATAAGGACGACTGGATTGCGAGCCATATCGAGAGCGATGGGAGGATGGGAGCGCGTACGCAGGCGAGGGAGGGCGAAAATGAGATTTCAGATCCGCTCTGGCGCAGACACGTACCGGAAGGAGTAGAGGACGTGAGCGAACTTTAAGACAGGGTATGGAGAGGAGAACAGACCAGACCAGTGTACCCAATGAATGAATGCATTGCCATAGTGATTGCACAGAGCACCGCCGACTTGAGAGGGCGCATGCGGTGGCGCGGGAGACCGGGCCGAGGAGGATGCGGGGTAGCGCGGAGGGCTATTGATAGGACGATGGCGAGCGTTGAATGACGACGTCCGTGGCCGACTTCGAGCACTGGCACCGCGTCGCCCGCTGTCGTCTGCCACCATCATCGCCGCACCCCGGTCTCTGCGCGCTCCCCCTTCTCTTTTACCCGCCATGCAAGACGCGCATATAACCACCTCCCCGTCCTCCCCGCAGCAGCAGCACGCCCCCTCGCCCGCCCGACGCGACGACAACGGCGACGACCCCCAGGACGTCGATCTCCACCAGGACCGCGTCCACTTTGCGGACCCCCCGCACTCTGAGCCCTTCCCGTCATCTGGCTCTGGCGACTCGGAGGGCGTGCCCCTCTCTCGTACGTGAGTCTCTCTCTCGCCATGCCCCCTCCGTCCCTCCCTCTCGAGTCTCAATACCCCGACGTCATCGACATCAGCTGGCGCACCAACCTCCGCTACGATCCTCGCATCGGCGATGAGGACGACGACAACACCTACACTTCCTACCACAGTCCCCGCGACACTCCGCCCCTCCGACAGGTCCGCATAGAGACGCCCTCTTGGGGCCCCGGAGGCTCCCAAGGCCGCTCGTCCCCGAGCGATACCGCAAAACAGTCTGCCCGCAAACAACAGCGGTCCTGCTCCGACCTGTGGGACGCGTTTTGCCGCACCGCCGCCAAATATTTCCCCCTCGACCTCTCATGGATCCCTGCCAACTTTTCCTGGCCCAAGATCAAGCCCGTCATCCGGAGCTCCGCCATGGCCTTTGTATCAGTCATATTTATGGTCCTCAGTCCAGTCGAGAACGTCACCGGTCAGGTATGTCTCCCCTACACTCCTCTCGTGCGATCAATTCACGGCGTCCTCCGTAGGCTACCTTCTTGCTTCTCGTCTGTATGTGCCCGTCCACCTCTCGCCTCCTCTCTATTGACACGCCTTTCAGCCGCATTTCTCGACCCTCCTTCCGATCCTTTCATCTCCGTGCTCGAGCGTGAGCTCATCTTTGCACTCTTTGTCACTCTCGGATGGGCGTGCGTCTTCTCGTTCATTCCCTCCGTCCCTTTCCTTGTATTGACTCCCAGACAGGTGGTCCTGCCTAGGCATCTTTTTCGCTCACCTCGCTCGCCGAAACACCGACTACAGTGTTTCCATCGTGCAAGCGCTCACTGGTGAGTACATCGAGGCTGGTCCCGCCGTCATCTGCGCGATATGGGTATTCCTCGGTGTCACCTTCTTCCTCTACATCAAGGCGCGAAAAGGTCCTGGACCATACCTCATTCCTTCGGTCTTCGGCGCCGTCACAATCGACATAGCCTTTATTACCGCCGTCCTCATACCCTACCCGTATTACACCGTTGGTAAGGTGATCGTTCTTCCCCTTGTCCTGCACTGCGGGCTATGCATTCTTGCAAGCGCGACCATCTTCCCGAGCACAATAACGGCGCAATACGCGGCTGCTCTGTCGCACTCCCTAGAACCACTCGAGACGGCTCTCCGAGAACACCGCACCGCTCTCAACATGTCTGCGACGGTTCCCGAATTCGCTGCTACCGTTGAGAAGATCACTGGGCTTGTAAGTAAGGCAGAGGGTGGTTTGGGCCCTGCCGCAGCGTCGCATCGACTGATCAAGAATGACATTGTATTCGGACGGTTCGCTCCTTCGGACGTTGGGAGCATGCAAGAGTTCGGGCGCCGCCTTGTGATACGCGCCAACGGGCTCAGCATCTTCTATACGCTCATCGACCCAACGCGCGAGCGGTTTCCTGTGACGCCTCTCCCGAGCAAGCCCAACACACCTGTGATGACACCTGTGAGCTCACGCCGACAGTCTTTCTCCCGTCCAAGTACGCCGACGCCTGCATCGCCCGACCCTCGCTCAGACCCAGAGTCGGTCGCATGGGGGCGTAGCCCGCCCACGTCGCGCCCTCCTAGCCCTGGCTTTGAAGCCAAGGACCGCGGCCGATTGCGGCAGCGCGCAATGCGCGAGCGGAAGAATCCCAGCGGGTCGATGTCGTCGCTCCGACTGACCATCAGCCGGCACTTGCATCTTGGACTGCGCAAGCACGAGGAAGACAGCCAGAACCAGCGGCTGCACTTCTCGCTACTGCATCTCGCGCACTCGCTCTCTGTGCCGCATGCCACCATCCCACATAGCGAGAGCGCCGTCGCGGTGTTCGAGAGCCAGCGTTACCTGGCGCTTGAAGCGACGCGCTTGAGTCATCCCGATAGTCCAGAGGTGACCGAAACGTTCGTGTTCCTCCTCGGGGAGAGTTGCGAGGGGCTTCTGGGGGCGTCGGCCGATGCAATCAAGGAAGCCAGGGGGTGGATTCAAGGAGTGAGGAGTGGGTGGTTCGAGAGCAAGCGCACGGCGGAGCAACGGCGAGCGGAGAAGCTCGCGCAGATGGCGGACGCGAGGTACAAGCTCGACAGCATGCTGCAGGAGTTCAGGAAGTATCACAGGTGCGTCATGAGCACCCTGCGAGTCGTCCGTTAGGTATCGCTGAACGCGATTGTGTCCAGGCATAAGGTGCTAGACCCGTATCGCTCAGCGTTTGATCCCAGTCGCGTAGGCTCTCCCAACTCGGGCGAGACCGTCGAACCGCCGCCTCATCGATATCTCTTCCACTGTTACGTGTATCAGTATCATCTCATACAGTTCGCCACTGTTGCTCTCGAAATGGTGCGTCGTGTGTGGACGACTAGGCTGTGTACCATTCATTGACCAGCTGTAGCTCGACGCAATCATGTCACTTGAAGAGAACAAGAAAAAGCCGCGCTTGTGGGGCCCTTTCATTCCCGTCACGCTCCGAAAGGTGCTTCTGGGCTGGGGTGGGAGCAAATATGACGCGACGACAGAGCTGGAGGGTAACGACGACGAGGATCCCGGTGCGCAGCGAGCTGCAATTCACTCGACATACGAAAGCTAACGGGACCTACAGATGCCATTCCCGGCATGGAGACGGACTGGGACGAAGACCTCGGCCAACCTACCAGACGAGACCCGGATGCGCTCCCCCCAAGCACGCCTTCGGAACACGTCATGTCGTGGCTCTACACGCTGATCATGGGGCTCACGGGCGGCAACATGCTCTTCGCGCTCAAGGCCGCCACCCTCACTGTTTTGCTCTGCATCCCGAGCTTCCTCAAGCACACTGCACACTTTGCATATCAAGAGCGTTTCGTATGGGGTATCTTCATGGGTCAGCTCACCCTCGCGCGTTTCCGCGGCGACACTACGTTCGCTCTCGTTGCCCGTGTGCTGTCTACGTTTCTGGGCGGGCTGACGGGCATGGTCATCTGGTATGTCGCTGCGCAGAAGGGGATCGGCAATGCTTATGGCTACACCGCGGCGGTGGCCTTCTGCACGCCATTCTTCTACTACGGCCGGCTCTACTGGCCGGGCCCGCAGATGACGAACGTCATCTTCTTCGTGACGGCGACCATCGTACTCGGGTTCTCATGGCAGAACTCGCACTTCGCACAAGTGTTCCACTTTTACGGCTGGTCCCTCGCGTGGCGGCGTTTCGTGCTTGTCGTTGCAGGCGTGACAGCGGCATTCATATTCAGTTTGCTACCTCCGAGTACGACACTGCGGCGCTACCAGCGCACAATGCTCAGCACGACAGCAGCAGAGCTCGGAAGTATCTACTGCTCGATTGTCAGCTATGCAAACACGAGAGGGCGGCACGACGTCAACCGTAGCGAGATCATCCAAGCGCTGGTTGCCATTCGCATGAAGCTCAAACGCTCGGTGGTGCTCAAGACGAACATAATCTACGAGTTCTCGTTGCGGGGTAAGTGGCCGGCAAAGCGGTATCAACGTATCCTCGAGCTTCAGATGTGAGTCGGATAACGCTTGCCTCTGCTTACAATCAGTGCTGACCACATCACAGGCAAATCGCGTTCATGCTCTCACATCTCATGTCCGTGGTCGACCACCTCGATCCCGCTTGGTCCCGCGCGTTTCTCCGGCGGACTCGTCTGCTCGACGCCGACTTCCAGGGAGATGTGCTCGCCGTCATCAGTGCGTACGGCTGTGTCGTACGCGGGGTCGTGTACTGATAGTCTTCTCTCTACTAGGCATGATATCAACTGCACTTCGGACGGGGACGCCGCTGCCGCAAGTAACGCCGTGTCCACTCGTCGATCGATTCATGATCTACACGCATGGCTTGAACATCATCCGACAGGAAGAAGACGACGACTATGGTTTGCCTCGGACGATGACCATTGACACACTGGAGAATGAGCAGTACCTGTACGTATCTCGCGCCTCCTGCGCCTACCCGGAGTTGACCATCACTTCTCGTTCACAGATCTTTCGCGGTCGGGGTGACTACGGCGTTCGGCATTATACTCCGGCTAGACAAGTTGATGGTCGCCGCGAAAGAGCTCGTCGGCGAGCAGTATCATATCCACGGCATCGGTATCCCGCCGGAGGCCAGAGCCTTCATGGAAAACGCCGCGGCAGGGAAGATTGGGAAGGAAGACGAGTAAGGTTAGTTGTCTTGCATTGTCATGAGCTGTTTTAGGGGGGACTATATGTACGATAGGATTCGTTGACTCACATTCACTACGCTGGCTGTATTTGCAACGGTTACGGAAGGTATCGATCGACGCGGATATACTGTAGGACTTCATAGTTGGTTGTATTCGTTTATTGTATGGTACAATATTTACCTATAGTATATATATATCAGTCTCACGTAGGTCGCAGTTGCTGGCGAGGACCAACACTGGCACACGGTCACGTACCCGTGTCGTCGGGCATGCACGCGCTCGCTGGCAGCGAGACTTCCCTCCGTCCGCGTCGCACATCGCTAGGTCTGTCCAACCATACGCACAATCATGCTCGCTCGATGCCGTACCCGTTTTCTTATTAGATCATCCCTAACTGCTCACAGGACAATCTCCACAACTTCACCTCGCTCGGCCGTCTATGTGCTCCCTGTCGATCCTAAAGAACCTTCCGCCGCTACTGCGGCGAATGTCGACGTCGTTGCGCTCTGGAATTCAACGCCAGCTACTAAGAGCAGCAAGCCCTCAAAGGCTGGGACGACACGTATATTCTACGACACGCCGCGCGGGACGGATGGAAAGGACGTCACAGCGTTGACTAGTCTCGGTGACAAGTGGGCAGCCAAGACGGGTGACGAGCGAAGGGAGGTTGTGCGCAAAGCGATTGGTAGTGCGGTAAAGGCCGTCAAGGCTCTCGGTGAGGAAGTAGACGGCGAGACCGTGCTCGTCGACGCCAGTGCGGACCCCCATGCTGCAGGTGCGTTCGATGTCCTCCGTGACTTCCGCGCAAGTCCGTTAACGACTATTCGTACATACAGCTGTCGCATCGCACCTTGCATTGTATGACTTCACGCTCAAAACTAAGCCGCAGTCGCGCTTCGATCCCCGAAGGTCTGAGCCGATGCCGGAAAAGCTGGAGTTGCGTGCATTGGGCGAGAGTGGTACGGAGGCGTGGGAGGAGGGTGTAGTCTATGCCCGCGCACAAAACCTCGCTAGAACGGTGCGTGTCCCTGCTCCTTGGTTGCTAGCTTAGTTGAAGCCATCCGCGCAGCTGTCTGAGCTTCCAGGGAACATCATCACGCCGACGGTACGTACTCATAATTCTACACGCACCAAGAACGGCCCGTCCGCTTCTCTCGTCGGCCTGCAGCCAGACTGAAGTCAGCGTCCCACTAGACCTTCACAGAACGCATTCAAACCGAGTTCGCCGGTCTGCCAAATGTCGAGGTGCATGTTCGTGACCAAGGTTAGTCTTGTGCGGTGCCAGTGGCCTCCGCTCATCCACTGTAGCATTCATCCTTCACATTGTCTATGCATCCTCTGACTAAGCTTGATCATCGTAGCGTGGGCCGCTGAGAAGGGCATGGTGAGTGCGAGCCAAGTCTACAAGTAATCCCGTATTCAGTATCATCCATGTAGCGATCGTTCTTGTCGGTTGCAAAGGGTTCTGCGGAGCCTTGCAGATTCTTAGAGATGTGAGTTCTCAGCTGTGACTGTTGCGTGTACGAGCCTGATACGAGACACGCAGCCATTACAAGGGCGCCACTAGCGACGCGCGACCACTCGTGTTCGTCGGAAAGGGCGTTACATTCGACACAGGAGGTATTTCGATCAAGCCTTCAGCCGTGAGTGCTATCACAGTCCATAAACATCTCACAGTGTGAAACCTAGTGTTAGGGGATGGACCTGATGCGTGGTGACATGGGTACGCTCCACCCAGACTTTGGGAGCACTAGCTCTGACATCGATGCATCGCAGGCGGTGCTGCTGCCGTCTGCTCCGCTGCTCTCGCTGTCGCACAGCTCAAGCTCCCGTACGTTCACACTGTCATCGGTGGGCTACCTACGTGCTGACGAATGAAATTATAGCGTCAACCTTGTTGTCCTATGCCCACTCACGGAGAACATGCCGGGCCCGAATGCCAACAAGCCAGGTGACGTGTGAGTCGGCGCTTTCCAAGAGGCATGCATATGTGCTAACAGGTAACGACTGAACAGGATATACGCAATGAACGGAAAGTCGGTCCAGATCGACAACACGGATGCCGAAGGTCGACTCATCCTCGCCGGTGAGCCGCGCTCTATAACTTGTCCTTAGATATCGAGCTTAGCAAACATTAGACGCACTGTACTATGGTACCACTGCGTACAAGCCACATTCCGTTGTGGACGTCGCGACACTGACTGGGTGAGCCAATAGCGCTTACGAGGCCGCGCTCGACTCTGTCCTAACGCCTCGTCCCGTCCAGTGCTATGATGATCGCGCTCGGTGAAGTATACACGGGAGTGTTCACGGTACGCTGAATTATGCACGATGACCATCGCACCAACGCGTCCCTGACGCACTGGACACACTAGAACTCGGACTCGCTCTGGCACGACCTCGAGAAGGCCGGTAAGACCGAACACGACCTGTTCTGGCGAATGCCCCTCTCGGACGCATACGCACCACAGATCACCAGCTCGAATGCGGATCTTTGCAATGCACGTACCCCGGACCTCGTCTGTCCTGTGCGTTGTCTTCGCTAACCTTGTCACGCAGATCGGCGGTCGTGCGGCGGGGAGCTGCACCGCAGCGCTGTTCCTGAAATCGTTTGTCGACGGAGTTGATCCCTCGGAAGACAGTGAAGGGGGCGAGCCGGGTGTCCGGTGGGCGCATCTGGACATTGCTGGGACTATGGAGGTGGGGCGGTCGTTATATGTTTTCCGTCGAGACATCAATGTTGACATCTACGGCAGAGTACCCGTGGAAGCGCGTACCAAAGCAAAGGACTCACCGGGAGGCCGACAAGGTCAGTGTGCGTTTATACGAACTATACGACCCCGTACTCACGCATGCGTGCAGGGCACTCATTGAGTTCGTCAAGCAGTCTGTGCGCTCATAACGAGCGGCATTACATAGCGCTGTCCTCTGCTGATGTTGATCTACGTGTTCGGTGACCGCCAGGCGCAGTCCATGTACTAGGTGTTACCCTCTTGTCCCTTGCATGATCAGTGAGGTACGTATGCATGTTCATTCTAGTCTGATATATCTTGGTTCCTACGCTCTCACCCAATGTACTTGCGACTTGAGTATCGTAGCGCTGACTACTGGACGTTGATTGTCCATCACATACCGACAGAGTGTTGCTACGTACTTGCCTATACAGTGAGCGTGACATACAGTGCAGCTGACATTAAGGTATAGCAAGGCTGAGCGGCAGATTGAAATTGGATTGAAAGGCTTTGTCCGCGTACGCACCTTGCCTTCATGTGCGTTCGTCTACGATGTCATTGAGCAGCAGGCTTTCGTACTCCACTCACCCATCGAGAATCAAACTGCGTAGTGATGATTGGGGCAAAACACGCCGTTCGTCTATCACCTTCGACCCATCGGACGTTGGTGAATACTTGAGGTGGATCTTATCGTGAATGAAAGCGGAAGATCTGCGCGATGTCGCTGGGAGCTCTCTCGCCTCGTCCAACGGATTGATACCGTCTGATGCCGGGCTACGCAGGCGCGACCGCGAGAGCAGTCTACTACAGCGATCCGCGGCCACGGTCTGTGGGTTGAAATTCACGTGGAGTGGCGGCTCTCGCATACTCATCAAGCAATGTCCATCAGCATCGTAAAAAGCGTCGCCTTGCACGACAGAGAGATGCAAGGCGTAAGACGGCGTCGACAACGCTCCCGTTCGCAAAGTGCGAATACTTCTCACCGGGGACATTGGATGCAGCTACAGTGGGCGAGCTCGTGGGACCAGTTGGACCTCTGATTCTATGAGTACACGGTGCGCTCTAGCCGTGGCGCTCCCTATCTAGAGAGCGATGCCTTCTTCGCGGCAAGCATCTGCCGGTGCGCACCGCGATTCGGCCGGTTCAAGAATGCGACATCGGGCGTGGCACAGTGTCAGAGCAGGCACGAAGGTCAGACCCCCAGGAATGTGACTGACTACCAACCTGTGTGTGGACGGACGACGCGGCGTTCGCGTACGTTCTGGTTGCGTGCATTTGGAGCCGTGGTCGGAGGTCTTCACAGTTCTAGGGGACGGTGCTAGTGGGCGTGAACTCACATGATATGGTGTATTTGTAGTGGCTGGGTGACGTCGTCTAGAGCATGCGACTGGACGCGGGCATGGGAGGATGGCGAGGACTCGGCGACGCAGAGGGCAAGAGGAGGCCAGACCGAGTGCACAGAGAGGAGCGAATGAGCGTTGTTGCCTGAGACGAGGAGCCAGTGGATCGTCGGGGAGAATCACAGGGCAGAGGAAGGCATCTAGACGAGGTCCGGGAAGAAGGGAGATGCCGCCCAGGGAGGATGCGCGCGGGGGGCATGGGGCCCCGCTCCGGAGCCGCAGACCCGCCCCTAGTGCATCGGTTATGTCAAGGGTGCCGTTCCGGGTTAGTAGCAGAATAGATAGGTGCATCGTCGTTGTCCAAGAGTCTGCGAGCTGGAAAGAGTTGGAGACGGGGAGGAGGGTGTGAAGAGAGATGCATGCGAAGGTGCAGATCGAGCCAGTTATGGCATTGGGGGCATGTGAGGGAGGTTCTCTCGCAGTGCGACCCGCCTGTTGCTCGCGGCAGTCACTGCGGGGGACGGGGCTGCACTGCTGTGCTCGCCATCCAGTCTCGCCTCACCGGCTCTCGCTGCTCCTGCTGCTCCTCCTCCTCGCTCTACGGGTCCCCGCCACGGGCGAAACCGGGTTCTCCCCTCCTCTCCTGCGCATCGCGTGACTCCGTTTTTGCCATATTGGGAAGGAGCCTGTTCACGCTGGATGCAGCGTTCGCTCCGCCGCCTCCTTATAAGTCTCCCTCCCCGCCCCCCTCCTTCCTCACCACCGCCCCTCCTCCACCTCCTCTCCAGTAGATCCTACTCATCTCGCGCATCCTCCAATTTAGCCTGCGTCCAAACAGTGAGTCCTCGTCCATCTATCTCCTCTTTCCTTCTGCCATCAGCCACCCATCTCCAAGCTCGTGTGCGTCGCGTCCTGCGTCGTCGGACGCGTTCACAAGAGCTTGGAACCGACCTGGGGTCACTGGCTCACTCTCATCTTCGTTGCGGTCACTGCGGTCGCGTCACCTGTACGCGCGAGCGCGCACCAAGTGACTCGTTCAGTCAGGTGCCGCCCACCATTTACCCTGCCAAGGTCATTCTTCCCAGTCCGCAGACACTCGCTCTTGCAGTCGCGCACCCCGGTGCTGCGACATCGTCTCCGCTGCCCACAGACCGCTGCGTGAAGATGCAGATGTCTGCACGGCCGCCGAGGCGTGCTCCGATCGATGTGGTCGCGACGCGGACCGGCCGTGGAATGATCACCCTCGCATGTGCTCCGGCTCGCACGTTAGCCCCCGCGAAGCTGGAATGCACTTCCGCCGACTGCTTCGGACGCTCATGCAGCCTAGTCCGTGCACCATGTATGAATGCTGCTCCTGCTCGCGCGAAGCAACATGGTCCCAACCGTGTGTAGCCCCGAGTGGCGTCGTGCTTCACTCGGGGTACACAGGACACGTATATTGATCGCTACAAGTGATCCACCATGTCTGCAGTGTTTCATTGCATAGCCTTCCCCTTGTCTTTGTCACTTGAACCATGTCCGAGCTCGTACTGAGACGCCTTGGCCTTATACAGACTGACTCAACCATGGCCTACCGCACCCCCTACGTGACCCCTCACATCCTTCACAAGAACTATGCCCAGGCATTCGATGCCGAGCCGTCCAAATGTGCGTTCTTACATCCACATCTCTACCGCCATGTCGCTGACTCTTCCACAGTGGTCGGTCGTGACCTCGAGTACTTCTCGCAGGCCGGCTTCGACATGGACCGGATCTCCATCAAGCGCAACGCCTCCGCTGCCCTTCTCTACGAGGATGCCATCCGCAACGAGGGTGCCGTCATCTCGGCCAGCGGTGCACTCATCAACTTCTCGGGCAAAAAGACGGGTCGCAGCCCGAAGGACAAGCGAATTGTGTACGAAGAGACGAGCAAGGACGATATCTGGTGGGGGAGCGTCAACATCATGATGGACGAGCGTACGTCTCCTGTTTCTCTACGACCCCCTTCGCATCTAACGTCTACTCCAGACACGTTCGAGATCAACCGCGAGCGTGCGATCGACTACCTCAACACCCGCGACAACGTCTACGTCTTTGACGGGTACGCAGGGGTAAGTCGCGACGTCATTGCCAAGCCCGGAACAGTGCAGCTGATCCGTCGTCTCGCAGTGGGACCCGAAGTACCGCATCAAGGTCCGGGTCATCTGCGCTCGGGCCTATCACGCCCTCTTCATGGTACGTCCCATCTACGCGCCGACTTGCTGGGCTCAGCGCTGACAGTCACGCGTCGCAGAACAACATGCTCATCCGCCCGACGGAGGAAGAGCTCAAGGACTTTGGCGAGCCCGACTTCATCATCTACAACGCCGGTCAGTTCCCCGCCAACCGCTTCACCAAGGGCATGAGCAGCACGACCTCCGTGGAGATCAACTTCAAGCGTATGGAGATGGTCATCCTCGGCACGGAGTACGCGGGTGAGATGAAGAAGGGTGTCTTCTCTGTCATGGTGAGCGTCTCTCCACTGTCGAGTCGGCCGCATGCTGATAGCACGTGCAGCACTACCTCCAACCCGTCAAATTCGGCCAGCTCTCGCTGCACTCGTCTGCGAACGTGGGCACTGAGAAGCAGGACGTGACGCTCTTCTTCGGTCTCTCCGGCACGGGCAAGACGACGCTTTCCGCGGACCCGCGCCGCAAGCTCATCGGCGACGACGAGCACGTATGGTCGGACGACGGTGTGTTCAACATCGAGGGCGGGTGCTACGCCAAGTGCATCAACCTCTCTGCGGAGAAGGAGCCCGACATCTACAGAGCTATCCGCTTCGGGAGCATCCTCGAGAACGTCGTGTACAACCCTATCACGCGCGTGCCCGACTACGACGACGTCAGCATCACGGAGAACACGCGCTGCGCGTACCCGATCGAGTTCATCGACAACGCGCAGATCCCGTGCTTCGTCCCCCACCAGCCGAAGAACATCATTATGCTCACTTGCGACGCGTTCGGTGTTCTACCGCCCGTGAGCAAGTTGACTCCCGAGCAGGCTAGCTACCACTTCCTTGCCGGCTACACCTCGTGAGTACCAACGCATCCATTCTATTGACTGCCGCTGACGACGCCTTAGGAAAACGCCCGGAACTGAGGACGGTGTCCTCGAGCCGATCCCGACCTTCTCGACGTGCTACTCCGCGCCGTTCATCGTGCTGCACCCCGGACGTTACGCCGAGATGCTCGCGGAGCGGATGGCGAAGTACAACGTCGACTGCTGGCTGATCAACACGGGCTGGACGGGCGGCAAGTTCGGGACGGGCAAGCGGTGCCCGCTCAAGTACACGCGGATGATCGTGGACGCGGTGCACTCGGGCGAGCTGCACAACGCGGAGTACGAGACGTTCGGGACGTTCAACCTGCAGATCCCGACGCACATCGAGGGCGTGCCGCGCGAGCTCCTGAACCCGCGCCTCGCGTGGCCGAACAAGGAGGCGTTCGAGCGCGAGGTGCGCAAGCTCGCGGGCATGTTCCAGAAGGCGTTCGCGCTGTACGAGCAGGACGTCGACGAGAAGGTCCGCCTCGCGGGGCCGCAGGTCGCGTGAACGGGGACGTGGACGGGAGCGTGAACAGGTGCGCGTATCGGATAGAAGGCCCCCGGCAGTGGGCGATGGACAGGCTACAGCGGTATGGGTACCTGGGTCGGTACGGTTGGATGCGCTCTCGAGTATGACTATCGTGTATTTGGTAGTAGTGTACAGTCTAATCCTGTATTTCTCTCGCGTAAATTGTCACCGCACTGGTCTTGCGCCGGTGCAGTTCACAGCCTTTGACGTGAGACATCACTTTGATTAAGACGACGACGATGCCATACGGACGCCCTGTTCACTTGATGTTGCCACATATGTGGTTACAAACGCAGAGGTTGCGACTGGGCAGCAGACTCAGCCTTGGAGCGGATCATGTAATGCTCCTGGTGGTCATGTTCACCAAGGCGCGTACACTCGACGCAACCCGCTGTTGGGAACACAGGTTCACAATCCCGCACTGCTGCTGTAGTTTCGGTGACGTCTTCGACTTCGACTTACCGGCAGCCGTAGCTGTAATCGAACGACCACGCCTGCCATATTGGGGCACGCAGGTCGTAAGCGATTGGTTTACCCGACATATGGAACGACGATGGTTATGTATTGAAAGTATTGTCGTAATGAGAGCCCAGTCGCCTCCGTCGACCCGTCTTCAAATAACATGGTTCCTTGATCATGGCAGCATCACCTTGACCAGACTCGTTCTTCCGTGCATCCGAGTCATTGATAGCATGGATCCATGGCAGTGGCGTTCAACTTGCCACGGTTAAGCCCCAATGCCACCTGAAGAGGCCCGAGTGTGCAGAAACGGAACGCACAAGAGGATCGCTTCATTGGCACTAGGTTCCTCGAAGGGGTGTTCCCCAGCTCCGCGCAGCTGAGCCATTTGATGGCACGCAGCCTCAAACACGCGATGCCGAGCTTTGGTTTTGTCGAAACAAGCCCCGCACGAGGAACGAAGAGGTCCATGGTCGTGACTTACGGAATGAACAATCGAAAGCCTCGAGCTCGCGAGCCCCCGCAGCACCTGGAGTCGAAGTTGGCTGTACCCACTGCGGGCCGCTCGCGAGTGAGAGGATCTCATTCCAATCGATGCAACGCTGATACTGTTCCACTCTTCTGTCTACGCCCATAGCCTGTGCTGCATGATGAATCGACGGCCCCACCTTGCAACCTCAAGTTCGAGCTGGTACAGGTCCACACTTCAATACGTCAAGGCAAGCCTCCTCGCTCCCACAGACGCGACAGGCTGTGGCCCTGCATTAGCTTCACCTATCACTGATCACCTCACGAGCAAAGCGCACCGATACTAGAGCGACAAGATCATTCGGAATGTCCGAAATATCCGCCCTGCCCATAACTGGGATCATGGTGTCGATACCCCACCGAAGGATACGTCCGTAGGGAGCAAACCAGGAAGTCGTGAACGCCCTCTTGATCTGATCCACGGTCGCTCTGGCTGGGATGCGGAGCGCCGTTGCTCTCTGCGGAAGACTCCATATATCAGCTCGTGAGCTACCACGTAACGCAATGAGCGCACCTCATAGAGCTCGCAGTGCGCTCCCTGGGATCCCATGTTGAGCAGTGGGTACACCAATTTTGCCGCCGCGAGGACCGCAGCGGCAAGCATTCTGGGTTGTCCAGTGCTATCGCAGCAGACGTGGACGTCTCCCACGTAGTCGTAGGCTTCCTTGGGGCCCTGGATTCGCTGAAAGACGAATACTCGATAAGACGGGTTTCGTTGGACGATGGTGGAGGAGCAGACTGAGCTGGTGTAACCGGGGGGCGCAGCCATGATGAAGGGAGGGGAAGAGTTGGGGGCTGCGGGGACTATCGGCGAGTCTGGCATAGCGGCGGCATCCGAGCGAGGCAGATTAGGTTCACGTAAAAGACTTCCCACTGGCCATGCGTGCGCTCGGATGAGGTAAACTCGTCATGACACGCCGGCGATACGTAGAATGTGAGGCAGAGCTCATGGTGCCGCCGCTCAGTGCACGACAGCACTGAGAGACAGCCTCAGTACTCCCTCACAATTATCTAGGCATCGTGCCACAAAATGGGTAGTACAGCGACGTGTCATAAAGCAGTCTCTCCATTGTCATCAAGATGTACTTCGAAGGAACGTCCACTCGTGCGAGGGCTACGGCAAGCTCCGTAGCCCGATCTCACGAGTGGTACAGGACTATCCTTGATATTTTCAGGCTGAGCAGAATAGTTAGCATCGTGCGCGTGAGGAGGGACTCAAGGCGCACCTCTGTGGTAACCATCCAGAGGGACAACGGATTCCAAGACAAAATGACAACCACGGTCAGCTTTATCGATAATTCTGTCGGATGGTGCAGACATCAGGATCTGTTCATTATGGCTCGGGTAGACTCACGCACCATCATGATAGCGACAAGTTCATTCTGGATATCTGAGATGTCGAATCTACCCATAACCGGTATCATGGTGTCGACATGAACGCGGAATATGAGGCCAGGGAGGGAGAAATCCGCAAAATGTTTCTTGATCTCTATTATCGTTGCTCTGGGAGAAATGCCGAGGGGCCTCCCACTCTACAAGACGAGTTGAGAGTCTGCCAACACAACGACGGAAGGAGAGACGTACTTCGAATATCTGCCAGGTGCCTTGTTGGGACAGCTCTGGGTATACCGCGCCCCCCTTTGACCTCACCGAGTTGACGAGATCGCCAGGGTTTCTGCGGTCGCCGCAGTTGACATAGACATCTCCGATGTAGTCGTGTGCTTGCTCGGGGCCTTGTATCTGCTTGAAGATGAACACACGGCGAGGTTTGTCTTGCGAGTCATCGACGGAAGCTGGTTTCTTGGTGGAGAGGGGCATGGCAGATTGGAGCGACGAGCGAATGGACCAGATTTATAATTGGAGGCTAAGACATGGGCGCCACCCGTCAATGAGTTCAGCAGACTGACCATGAGGCAATTGGATTGCGACGTCTCAGCGGCTACATCACTGAAAGCGGACGGAAGCGAGTTGTGCTGCGTCCATTCGCATCGCGTGGAGGACAACTTGCGAATGAGGGCTAGCGTAACAACGAAAACATGTTCATTATACCGAGCACGCACTGCTGCACACGACACATGCTTGTGCATAGCGGGTAGGTGGAAATGTCCCACACATGGAACATGCAGCCTCGCCGCCGATGATAGGCCGTGGGGCACATGCATCAGGACTCGAGCATGTAGTAGTCTGCCCACACAGTCGATGGCATACGCGCAGAGAGCACGAGCGCAGCCCCGTCGCTATTGCAGGCCACGCATATCAAGGAGCGTCCTAACCACGAACCACGCGTCGCACCCTGATCCCTCATGACTCGTCTGTCTGACGGAGTTCGTCGATGGGTACCCGGACGAGGCGCTCTCCTGGAAGGCTATCCGAGGCAGGGTCCGTCGCGTCGTGTTGACGCTGCTCTCGAGTAGATACTTGACAGCTCGTAAGTATGCGATAATGGACGCGTTCGGCGGTAGAATAACGCACAGAATAGACCCAAGATTCTGAACATGTTTGGCCACTGCTCGAGCACCTGTCCGCACACTGTGATGCGTCAGTCTTGGTCAGTTGAGGACCAGAGGCGAGTGACCTTTGCCTGCATCCGCCATGACATCGAAGTCATCGCCGAGTTCGTCTATGCGTCTGACGAACTGGGCACTGGCGCGCTCGAGGGCAGCGACTGCCTCGTACTCTTTCTTCTTCTCGAGGAGCCGCGCTTGGGCTGCTGCGTTGAGTGCGGCGCTGTGCAGGGTGGACGGGCGTGACGAGGCGAGGGACGACTGGCGCATGACGGTGTGAGGCGGAGGGAGACGCGCCACGGTCGCGTGGCTGGCGCGGGTGAACACGAGGCGAACGACATCAACCAGGCCTTGTCACCGTCTCCCACCATCTCCCCGCCGCCGCCATCCGCCCTCCCGGCGTCGGGTCCACCCTTCTGCTCGTCGCAGAGCATGGAAACCTCCCCCAACTTGCCGATACCCCGCCTCAGAATCTCTAGGCACCCGCCACCGAGTCGCGTCGATACCCTCAACACGCCCACCGCCGGTCCCTCTCATGCCCGTACGTCCCCGGATGCCCTCCGCGCCCACTTATATGACGAAGAAGACGCGGAGGCGACCCCGCGCATGCCCGCCGCACGTATCGCGGATTCCCCGGAGGCCACCGTCGCACCCAACCTTCCTCTCGACACCCCTGCTGCTCGCCTGCGCATGATGCTCGCCCGCGTCCCGAACAATAGGTCCCCGCCTCGGGCCTCCACCTCACGTCTTCCAGCGCCTGTAACCCCCTCCGAGCCCGACTCTGACCTCGATCCGCCCTACTCTATCACCGCCACGCCCAGCATCGCGAAGGAGAGCCTCAAGGAGATCTTCTCGTATGCTCTGCGTGGCTCCGAGACGACGCCCCAAAAACCCAACAGACGCGCCAGGCGCAACAGCATCGGGCCTGCCAGTGAGGTCGACCCGAGTCCTCGCGTGGAACGCGTCCAGCAGGAGAGAGTGCGCAACAAGGCAAAGCGCAGGAGCATGAGCGACGAGGAGGCCGAACATTTCTCGAGTGCGTCCCTCTCGTCGCCGCCTTCAGCACACAGACTGACAACTTTCGCAGATCTATCTCGACGGTCTGAAGAATCGGCCGCCACGTCGCGCTCTGGGGCTGCGCGATGGGACGCGTTGAATGCCGTCCTCACAGGTGGGCAGTCTAGCACCATGCCCCCTACACCTCCCCCAGAACGTGCGTATCCATTTTCTTAAACATTGCAAGATACTCCCGTCTCCAACGCCCGTATGCTGGATGTGTACGATGTCGGCTACCTCCTTGCTGTTCGCCTGGCGCCCTCTTCTCCGTTGTCATGTTCGTCTTCTTTTGACCTTGTGCTCATAACCCTCTACAGGAATGATCACGAACATGACCATGCCCCCGAGCGACACAACCGAGGACAACGCCACGTTGCTTCGGGAGCTCCGCGAACCGGACTTCCAGTCGTCGTCACCTCATCTTACGGGCACGCCGACGCGAACACTGCAAATGTCTGGTCAGCTCAACGGACAGTCCAGTGCGTATATCGACTTTGACTATCGTACGTTCCCCTCACGCAGGCTGCAGACCTGCTCGAAGGCGACTCCGAGATGCGCAACGCGCTGGGCGGCATGGATAGTTACGATGGAGACTCGATGCAGAACGGACACGCCCGTAAGTATTATGCTCACTGACTGCCGGGCCGTCGACTGAGGTTCCACGAGCCCCATTTCCCCCCTCACGTTCCAGACTCACCTCTCCCCCTTCCACACGTCCTACCTCTTGGAGTTCCCATCACAAGGCAGAGCCATCTAGCAGCAGTCGGCCAGCCTCAGCCTCCGCCCGCCCGATATCATGGAACTCGAATCCCAAGTCGGATCCGGTCTCGCCTGGTCGCCCACTCTCATGGAACTCTCACTCCAAGTCGCACTCTGCACACAACTTGCAGATGCCTTTGAGTAGGCGGGGCAGTGAGGAGCTTGACCACTCCAGTGCGTATGTTCCCTAATCCACTGTGTTACTATTCACACGGCGAGTAGCATCCTCTCTGGGAAGCTCCCGCGCAAGTTCCTCGTCTCAGTCGGCTGCTGATTGTGAGCCTCATTCGCATACGAGACGTTGGATTTTGGTTAACCGCCACCCAGACAAGGAACGACATGATGATCTCAAGCGAGACCAACTGCGAGAGCGCGAACGCTTATGGAACCATCCTCAACCCAAGTCCCCTGCTCGCCCCCAGTCCTTTGGTAGGTTCAACGCATTTAGTGGTCCATCCTGCAAAGACTAAACGGCACTGCGAAGGCCACGGCCGCGACAGTCCTGTTCATACGCATTCTCTTTCGCGCAAAGGGAGCACAGCGTCTCTTAATAGCCTCCACAGCACAGACGATGGGCGATCAAGTAGGGCCAGTTCGGTGATGTCGCAAGCTGAGCGTACGTGCTTTTCTTGGCTTGCTGCCACCCACTCACAGGGCTTGCAGAACGGGAACGCGTCAAGGAGCTAGAAACTGAGCGCAACAAGGAACGCGAGCACGCGTGGAACAAGCCTAAGCATGTGCCGTCCAAGTCACTCACCCGCTCTTCCTCCAGCCTTAACCTCCGCTCTCACGAACGTCCGCGAACACTGTCAAGTGTCACCGGCCACACACCCCCGCGACCGGACTCGGCGCAGAGCTTCCTCTCCCCGCATTCACTCACTCCCGGACAACCCCGGCGCAGTCTATCACGACAATCGTCCACGAGTTCCCTGCGCAGCGCAGCGTCTGGGAACAGCCGGGCGCCCTCGCCCGCGCTGTCGAACATGGACGTCGAGTCTGAGGAGGAGCGCGAGATTGAGCACGAGCGAGAGCGCAACTGGAACTCGCCCCGGCCAAAGTGGGGCGAACACCACGGGCGGTCACCGAGCCCGCTTCCCGCCTCGACGAGCGCGGTAAAGGCAGCGGGCACCAGCCCGAGGGAGCGCAAGGACAGCTCCGCGTCGCTGTCGCAGGTGTCCGGGCGGCAGCGCACGCAGAGCCTGCTCACTAGCCCCGGGCCGCCGACGGGCAAGCACACGCGGACGCGAACGCAGAGCTCGATCTCGTTTGATGCGAAGGGGAAGACGCCCCTCACGGCCAGGCCGCTCGCCGCGCCGCGCGTCCCGCCTGGACCCCCCTCCCGCTCGCCGTCGCCCGTGCAGGACGAAAGTGAGGCGAAATCGCAAGCGTCAGGTTTCCGCTCGCGTTTCGGCTGGTCGTTTCCCGCGCACCGGACGCCGCTGCCGCCGCTCGAGCTGGACACGGAGCCTGACTCGCCGGCGAAGCCCCGTGCAGCGACGCCCTCGCGGCTGTCGCTGAAGAGCCCCGCGAGCCATATCCCGCGCCCGTCGAGTGCGCTGGGTGACGCGTCGGCGGCGAAGAAGCGCGGGCATAAGAGGAGTATCACTGAGTTGAGCAAACCGACGGGGCCGGTGCCGCCTCCTGCTACGCCCCCGGTAGCCCGTGAGGATGAGCATGACGACGATGACGGCGACAGTGAGATTTCTATTGAGATCGATACGGGCAGCGACCCAGAACCTGAGCCTGAAGAGGAGGAGTCTCGTTTCCCCAGTTTCCATGCCGAGTCGCAGATGGATGCTGTCTTCGGTAGGCTGCACTTTATCTTCGTTACATTCGAGTGCGCGTGCTGATGATTCCACAGCTAGCGACGAGGATAGTCCTCCGGCTACGAGCACGCCTACGGCTCGCCCTGTCCCGCTTCCTCCGCCGTCTCCCTGGTCACCCATGCCCTCTGCGTCCGAGACACCGTTCGCCACGCCTTCTTCACGTCCTAACGACACTACCACACACAACAGCGAGACCTCCAGCAAGGTTGCTCGGCCGGAGACACCCCCACAGACCCCCGCGGATACCACCCCCGCACACATCTTCTCTTTGCAAACCCCGCCGCGCAAATCACCGGGCAACGGAAGTTCCGGCAACTCTACCAAGCTGGAGTTTAAGACGCCGTCGCCCCCGCGTGGTATGCCCGACCTGCCGGACCCACCTTCCTTCTTGACGGACGATGGCGACCCACCATCCGACGGCGAGGGTGAGAACGACGATAACACGCCTGTCATGACTAGTGCGCCAAGCAACTTTACGATGATGAAGACCCCGCGCCCACCGGGAGCGTGGGCGGCGACGCCCGATGTCCGACGGCCTGAAGACTCGTTCCCGGGCAAGGCCGCCGGAGTGGGAGAGGACTCGAGCGCGTCCAGTGTCCTCGTCAACACGCCTAATGGTCAAGCGAAAGTGGACGTCGTTGCGACAGCTGGTGCGACTCCGGGGCCCAGTGGGTCGAACGCAACGGCGACGTGGCCACGGACACCCGCGCTGCCCGGTGCATGGCTGCAGACACCCGGAGGGCCGTCGTCGGTGCGGCGGCGGAGCATCCTCAAGGTGCGGTTCGACGTGGAGAGCGAGACGACGGTATCGGACGTCGGCGAGTCGTCCAACGAGGTCAAGCGACCCGCCCTCCCTGCGGCGTGGAACCCGAACGCGGAGCAAGACTCGTCCACGGAGGGCGCGCTCGCGATGCCGCCGGTCCCCGTCCCCAGCCAGAGCGAGGACAGGAAGGTGGCTCAGGCAGAGACGCCCAAGACGCCGCCGCCGAAGACGGAGCGGCCGTTCCGCTCGCCGGGGAGCATGAGCGTGAGGATCGTAGATGCGTATGGGCGAGAGACGAAGCCCGAGGGTGAGCAGCCTTCTCGAAGGGCCCAGGACTCCCGACACGATGCCCCCACGCGCCCGAAGACACCCGAGAGGAAGACGCAGCAGCCAGCGGCGCCGACTCCACGCAGCCGGAGTGTAGTGAAGATCGTGGACGCGATGGGGCGTGAGGTCGCAGAACCGGAGCCGGCGGCATCGAGCTCTCACGAGCTGGATAGGCATGTGCCGGACGCGTCGATGCAGTCTATTTCGATGCTCGATGACGAGTCTTCCGTGATCTCGGTGGACATGCCGACGCCGACGACGCACAGCGAGGCGCTGGAGCTGGTGCGGGAGAACGTGAAGACGATGAAGAAGGAGGCGCGGCAGGCGGAAAAGTGTGTCTTCTCCCCCGTGCGCGTACCATGTGTGGCTGGCTGACGGGTACAGGGATAGGTCGTACCGGGAGCTGGCGCTGGACGACGGGCGCGCGCGCGCGCTGCAGGACGCGTCGAACAAGGCGCGGAATGCGCGGCGGTCGATCTCGCAGGAGCTCCAGCGTGTGGAAGGCGCGAGCGAGGAGAGTCCGCGCGCGAGTCGGTACGCGCCGCTGAGGGAGAGCGTGCGCCGGGCGACGAGCCGGTTCCTGGTGCGTCTGCCCTTCTGCGCCCATCGTGGCGGTGTTGACGAGGTTCTCTATTATGTGCAGCCGCCCGCCTTATCGGAGGCGACAGTCAAACTTTCATGGAGCCGGGGTGCCTGGTTATTCTGGGCCTTTGTCCTGGTCCAACTAGGGTTCTGTCTTGCCATGTATCGGTAAGTGTCGACGCACGCTCTGTCACGCCCAAGGAACTGAGTGGAGGAGTAGCTTATCTAACATGCGGGCTCGCCGACTGTTCCTGACGACGTACTACGACCCGTTCTACGCGGACCTCTACCTGGTCCCGCGGGCGCCGTCAGCGGCGAACCCGTCCGCGATACCGCCATACCCGAGCTGGTACGAGATCCCGGCGAGGATGGCGCGCGGGGGGTGGCAGGCGGTGGTGCAGGACGTGTGGAGCGGGACGAAGTGCGCGCTCTCGCTGGGGCCATGTGAACGGTCTGCGCCCGACGTGTGGACGAACGATGGAGCAGGACAGATGGGATGGCCCCCGGCATGAGGGCGACGCCGGCTAGATCGTCGAAGCTGTCGGGGGGTGGATGCCGAGGCACGCCCGCGTGGCTGGCTGGACTCCGCCCCGAGGACGCGCTTGGCTTTGCGGGGGGCCCAACTTGGCTCTGTTCACGCCCTGCTTGGCAAGATGGCATCTCGCGCATACGCCGTGCGCAGTGTTGCGCAAGTTAAGGCGCGTTGATTATTGGCGTTATGGATTATGGATAGCTTATGGGGGCTGGGTTCGGTAGAGTAGACGTTTCGTCGTGATGTTGTATACCCTATTCGGAGCGCGGAAACGATTCAATTACGCCAGGCACGGCGGGCGGACAGAGCGCAATCTTTTGGAAGAGATCTGCTGTGTCGAAAACGGCAGAGCAGCGCGCGTGTGGAAGAACGACGGCGGTCGAGAGCCGTGCTCGGATGCAACACGAGCGCGGGCCACTGCCACACGGCCGCGCCCCTCGCGCTGGATATCGCCATTCGTGCAGGGAATCGCATGGACATGACGGCAGGAGGATCAAGGAGGAAGGACTGCCGGATAGCGCAGAGAGATGCCCCCGTGCGCTGAGAAGCCCATCAGGCGGCCTGGCGCTGGCATGGTCCCATGTGGGCACACCTCTCCCCCGAGAACACCCATCCCGGCCACCGCCAGGCCATGCACACGACCCAGGGCTTCTCTCGCCCCCGGTCGTGTGCATGGCCATGTTTCGAGGCGCATCGACGGCTGCCAGTGCTGCTTCTGGGCGGCGAGGAGGAGGAGGAGGAAGGGGAGATGGTCGTTCGTTGACGTAACGCTGATGGAGAGAGGCTGCCCGCTGCGGTGACAGTCCCACATGCCGCCATCCTCTCCTCCCGCCCATCCATCGCCCTGGTTCCCCTTATCGGGCGCCAGCATCCACCCTCATAAGCTCCCCTCCATCGCCCATGCTCCCCGCCCCATCCCCACCACGCAGCCATGCGCGTTCAGCCTGACGGGACCGCTCCCCTCTACTCCCTCGACACCGCCCGGGAGTCCCCCGCACCCGCTGGAAGCCCGCCTGTGTACATCGAGGGCGACGGCACACAGGTTCTCGCGCACCGTCATGGCTACCCCGCGCCAGAGACCCCCGCCGTAGAGCGGTTTGCAGGCTTCGAGGAGCCCATGTCCCCCGGCTCCGACCGCTCGAGTGGCATCGAAAAGGTCCCCATGCAGGACGAGAAGGGTGATATCGTCGACACCGACGTCGACGAAGTCGGGGAACCCGACAGCAACGGTCGAGAAAAGGTCCTCGAGACCGCAGAAGACTTTGCACAGAGGCTCATCAGTCTCGACGACGACCCCACCATGCCCATCCACACATTCCGCATGTGGTTTACCGGACTCGGTCTCGCCGTCTTCGCCTCTGTGCTCGGCATGCTTTTCGTGAGTCTATGCAAAACACCACACGACGAGTTGCTGAGAATATCCCGCTAGCAATTCCGCCCACAAGTGTTGACAGTATCACCGCTGTTCCTACAACTCATCGCGTACATGATGGGCCGCTTCCTTGCCATCATCATTCCCGGTCCAGGGAGCAGATGGCACACCGGCGGGCGTATATGGAACTGGCTCAACCCCGGGCCCTTCAGTGCGTTGACAGCGGCGTGCATCCTCACGCCCCCCGGATCTGACCGCTCCCCGCAGACCTCAAGGAGCACGTCGCCGCGCAGATCATGTCCAACACGGCGTCGATCGCCGCCACCGCGTGCTTTGTGTTCGCATCCGACGATCTCTTTTACAACATCACGATCAACCCCGGAAACGCCATCTTCACCCTCCTCGCGAGCCAGCTGATCGGCTACGGCTTCGCGGGCATGTTCCGCTCGTTCCTCGTCTATCCCACCGTCATGCTCTATCCCCAGAACTTGATCTACGTGAACCTCTTTGACGTGCTGCACCGTAGCAAGGGCGAGATGCTCCAGGGCAAGCGGTGAGTCGCCCTGAGCACGGGTCGAGGACACACTGATCATGTGATATACAGTCTCCGTTTCTTCTGGTATGTCACGGCCGCGGTGTTCGTGTACGAGTGGTTCCCGGAGGTATGCGCCTCGCCATTTAAGGAACAAGAAAGTCCATTGACACAGTGTAGTACATCGCACCCCTTCTTGGGTCGTTCAACATCGTCTGCCTTGCCGCCCGCAACAGCGATTGGGTATCGTACATCTTCGGCGGGGCGGAGGCGAACGAGGGCATGGGCCTGCTCGGATTCGGAGTCGACTGGGCCAACATTACGAGCCGACCCTTCTACTACCCGCTCTCGACGCAGATCTCGAACTACGTCGGCTGGGCAGTCAACTACGTGCTTCTGCCGGCGATCTTCGCGGCAAACGTGTGGAAGAGCAAGAACTTCCCGTTCATCTCGCAGAACCTCTTCTGTACGTACCGACTTCCGCAGCTACTTGTGGGCCTGTGTGTGTGCGCACGCGCGGGCTGGCTGGTTGAATTTGACTGATGCGCGTCTGCAGTCGAGAACGGCACGATTTACAACCAGAACTTGATCCTGAACCCGTACGTGCGCCCTGTCCGTAGCAGGCGAACTCACAGCTCATTCATGCTCCGCCCAGCGACCTGTCCCTAAACAAGACGGCACTGGGGATATACGGGCAGCCCTGGCAGAGTGGGTCAACCGTCGTACGTGTATTGCCCCCTCGGTTCCGCGCGCGTCATGACTGACCGCTATGACTCCCCGCACCTGCAACCCCACACCCCACACGCTCCTCCACGCGCCCACAACCCAACATCGCACCGCATGCCTGCCTGCCTGACTCATGGCGCCGCTGCGCGATCGCACCAGATCTACAACCTCGGGATCAACCTGTCGATCGGCGCGACGATCGTGCACGTCGCGCTCTGGCACGGGCGCGAGCTCTACGACGCCTTCGCCGCCCACTTGTGCGTTCCCCTCTCTCTCTCGCTGCGCGTGTGCGCTGACCGTGGCGGTGTTGCAGCTTCCGGCGCGAGCCGATCGACGACGTGCACTACAAGAAGATGGCGATCTACAAGGAGGTCCCGCTCTGGTGGTACGCCGCGATCACGGCCGCGTCCTTCGTCATGGCGAGTGCGTGCCTCGCCTCTCTCGCTCCCCCGCTCCCGCAGCTGACGTCCGCGCAGTGGTCTGCTGCTACACGGAGAAGTCGGGCCTGCCCTGGTGGGCGCTGATCGTCGCGCTCGTCTTTGCGATCCTCATCCTGCCCTTCTACGGGGCGATGTACGCCATCTCTGCGGTGCAGCTCGTCATCACGAACCTCTTCCAGATCCTGGGCGCTGCGCTCGTCCCGGGGTCGTCCCAGGCTAACATGGTATGCATCCCGTTGGAGGTAGAACGTCGTGTGCTCACTGGAGATGGCTTGTAGTACTTTGAGCTCTACTCGAGCCAGGCAGTCCAGCAGGCGAGCGGGATGCTGAGCGATCTGAAACTCGGCCAGTACACCAAGCGTAAGTGTCGCGACGTAAAATGCATGCGCGCGAGACTCACATGCGGTCCGCAGTTCCGCCACGGACGACGTTCGCAGTGCAGATGGCGGGCACTATCGTGGGCGCCCTCCTGAACTGTAAGTCGTGCATCTCTGAGCGGAGGGTGTATGCTGACATGCGCGACAGACGTCATTATGCAGGATGTGGTCAACAACGAGCGCTCGACTTTGGTGTGTACCCCGGTGCTGTGTGCGAGGCAAGTAGGCTAACAGCACCGCATAGCTCGATAACGAGGGCACTCGCGTATGGAGTGGGCAGCAAGTCCAGTCCTACAACGCGAACGGTGAGCCTCCCACCGCTCTCGCCTCCTGCTGAGCACTCACACCACCATCCATCCTCACACAGCTGTTCTCTGGGGCGCGCTCGGGAAGGAGATCTACGGCCCGCAGGGGCCCTACTTCATCGTGCCGCTGGGGCTCGTCATTGGGCTCGCGCTCCCGGTCATCCCGTGGCTGCTGTACAAGCGGTACCGCTGGTCGTGGCTGCCGCTGATCAACACGGCGGTGCTGGCGTACAACATCGGCGACCTCGCGGGCGGGACGAACGGGTACATCAACACGTGGATGGTCATCGGGCTGACGTCGCACTTTTACATCCGCCGCTACCGCGCGGGCTGGTTCAGGAAGTACAACGTGCGTCGGGCGCTGGGTGTGCGCGTTGGCGAGGCTGACGGCGTTTGCAGTACCTGTTGGGCGCGGCCATCGACGGTGGCTCGCAGATCTTTGTGTTCATCTTCTCGGTGCGTCTCTCCTGTGCGGCGTCCCGGCCCTGGACTGACGCAGCGACTCGGACAGTTCGCGCTTGGAGGCGCGGGGGGCGTGCAGGTCAATTTCCCGATTTGGGCCCTGAACCCGAAGGGCAATGCAGTGCGTATCTGGCACGACCGCAGCGGCTTCATCTGTGCTGACTGCCTTCTCATCGCAGGACTACTGTAAAGTGACGGACTCATGAGGAGCTTGTCGTGTATCTTAGTGTAGTATAGTTGTAGAACGACGCGGGTTAATCCAGCTCTGTTGTTGTGTGATCACATGCGTAGTGGGCGCCTGTGCGATGTATGGGCGATCGCGATCGAGGGAGGCTTGCCACTGCACCATGACCCCGCCCGCCATGCCCGACTTTCCCCCTTCAGGCGGATACATCCGCGCTGTGCGCGACTCGGCACAGGCGGTCTGCGAGTGGGCCAACATCACCGTGAGCCTCCTCCCCGCCCTCGCCCTGACGACCACTGACCACCGAGCAGATCACAGACGCCTCCATCGAACGCCTCCTGCGCTCGCCGGCCTTTACGCAGACCTTCCCGCGGCTGCGCACCGCACACGGCTACGCGCTCCCGCTCGCGTTCCCGTCCGCGGCGGCGGAGCTGAACGTCCTCGCGACGCTCTCGCTGCTCAACTTTGGCTCGGGCTACCGCGCGCCGCTGCACGCCGTCGCGGGGCGGGGCGCCTTCGACAGCATGCGCGCGCTCGTCCTCAGCATGTACATCTCCTCCCCCTCCTCCTCGTCCGGGGACTACCTGAGCGCGGCGGGGATGCGCGCGGTGGGCGCGGAGACGGTGGCGGAGCTGATGGGGGTGTCGGGCGGGATCCACGTCGAGCGTGCGCACGAGCGGATCGCGGGGCTGGTCGTGGGCGAGCTCGGCGGGCCGGTGTGGGAGCTGGTGCGGCTGGTGACGCGCGTGCTGAACGAGACGGGGGAGGTGCTCGTCGGCGGCGGATACCCCGACCTCGGCGCGTTCGTGCTCGAGGCGCTGCGCGAGGGGCGGGGGGCGCGCGACCCGCCGGGGGCGTGCGATGTCGTGCTCGAGCGGGTGCGTGCGCACACGGATGCTGGTGCTGTTGGGGACGCTGACGGGTGCGCGTAGCTCGTGCGCGGGATCCCCGCGTTCCAAGACATGGCGCTCGTCGAGGGCCACCGTGCGTCGCCTCGTCCTCCGTCGCCCGCCCACCGCGCTGACCACACACACACACCGCACAGCCGTGTATTGCTTCAAAAAGGCACTGCTAACTATACACGCCGTCGCGCAGCGGTTCGGGGGCGCGTCGGCGCGCCCCGACGTGCCCGTGCCGGGGGGGACAGACCGCCTGCCCGTCTTCGCGGACAATGTGATCCCCTCGCTCCTCGTGCACCTCGGCGTGCTCGACCTCTCGGCGGCCCAGCCGTCCCTCGGGCTCGCCGCGCTCTTCCCGGGGGCGGGCAGCGCGGAGACGCTCGAGGTACTGCTCGCGGAGGCCCCTGCTCCTGCTCCTGCGGCCGCGCCTGCGCCTGGGGGTGTGCAGGAGGGCCCGGTGCTGACGGCGGCGCAGGCGTACGTGCTGCGGGCGGCGGCGATCGCGGCGTGCGAGCGGGTGGTGGAGGTGGCGCGGGGGCTGGACGTCGGGGGGCGGGAGGAGCTGGGGTGGATGGGGGCGGTGACGGCGGCGGAGGTGGATGCGTGGGTGTGGGCGGTGGCGAAGGACCGGCCGGATTACAGGCGGCTGCAGCGGTTTGTGCTGCGGGACACGCCGTATTTCTGAGTGGATTGGTGTTGTACGGTATGTGAAGGGCGAACGTGCGTGTGCGAGCGAGATGCTGTGGAACAGGCGGCGTACCTTGTGTAGCTGTTGCGAACACTCATGCGGTAACAGCTGAAGCAAACGTACCGCGATGGATGGATGTCAGCGATTGGTCGCGTTCACACAGCTGTTGTGCAGGGATGAATGGCGATGTGCGGTGCCGAGTCAGCCAATGCGAGGAGAGAGACGACCTGACGACTGTTCCTTGCGCAGCTAGCAACGCGGACGACTATTCAGGTAGACATTCGATTGGATAGGCTGGCAGTGATCCGGGAGCGGCAGAGGATGTTCGGCCGGGGAGGAGAGCGATGAGCGGAGGCAGATGAGAACTGTCCAATCGCTGCCAGCGGCGAATCAGAACCCTCGCCGCAGGAGACGTAAACGCAGGGCAGACGCTGCGAGGCTGTATCCCGGTCGCCGTGCAGCGCAGCGAGCGAGAGAGTGAGCACAGCGGGCAGAGTGAGTGAGGTCGCCGGGAGTGTGAGCACGTGCAGAACGAGGGCGGCTTGTTGAACATCGATCACAACGACAGCGACGACGACAACGACGCCGACGACGATTAGCCCGCGATCTGCAGCGAGGGCGTGTTTCCTGGACGACCGACTGCTGGCGATCCTCAAATTGGCTGCGTCTGGGCGAGTTGTGCATCCTTTCCTCTCTCACGTCTCT
>JARAOQ010000074.1:0-30713 GCA_029783445.1 Fomitopsis palustris
CGGCAAACTGGACTATTGGAGGCGCATGCATACGCACGATCAGAAGCATCGCCTGTGCGATCGGGAAGGACATCACCCCTTTCGCCAGCATTGACGATCAGGCCCCAGGAGAAGCAAGCCCCATCCCGGCGATCTTTACGATGGATTCATCGCTGCAGCTGGGGTCCATGACAGTAACCCTAGCCTCAACTCTTGTCTGCGCATTGGTGCTGACACCCACCTAAAAGTACAGATCAGCTCCGAAGCTCACGCAGCAAAGAATGGATCAAACAAAGGCACATCGTCTCCCGCTCGATATACTCCAAGAGGTCAGTCAAGATTACATGAGCTTGGGGTATAATGATGATACTCAAGCTTAACCGTGAAGATCGCGCAGCTTGTTCACGGAGCCGAGGACCTCTTGAATTTGGCTAGGACTTCTCGAACGTACAAAGGCGATTGGCGCATATGCCCTATGCGTGGCGACGCCTGCGCAACAGATCTTTTGAGCTCCCACCCCCAGCTTGTCCATCATTTATGTCCGAGATACACTACACTGCACTTGCGGTAGAGTCGGTTTGTATGTCGTGTGGGACACAGGTCGCCAGACTAAGCGGCGTCGTGTGGGCGCTTTGCGCGCGCTACTGCGAGCAGCCTGAGTGTGTCGTCAATCGGTGCGTGTGGCGATCCATTCTGAAGCTATCAATGGACATCTCACACGGAAAGCTAGTTTCGCCACACATGATACATACCTCGCCCTTGAAATGCACTCCAACGTCGAGTCTTGCGCTCGCACACAATACCGGTGCCAGATTGTTGTCGCGATCGGTGGGTCTGCGGCGTATGTGTACTCACAGCCGGACCGCTAACGGAGGTCAATTCGAGCAGAAGAACAGATTCGGAAGCATGAGACAGATGCTCCGCAACTGGACCAATGCTATCTAGCGCATACGTACTTTAATGAGCATCATCCAATCTTGACGGGACAATGCACTTGCACGCACTCGCACGAGATCACGGAGGTACGCAAGCCTGTTTGTGGTTTCGCTTGCTGCTGATCAAGAGCAGACATCTGAGGCTTGGTACCAGTGGGTCAGCCTTCAGCGTGGCGTTGAAGAGAAGAACAGACATCAACGCGTCGATAGGTGTGCAGGTGAGCAATTGGGCAGATACCCGCAGATACTGTGCTCACCTGCAATGTCATCCCCGCTAGAATTAATAGCCGCCAGCGGATACTTTGTCAAATGGATGGAAGATATCCGGCTTATCAAGCAGTGCCTACTTGTTCGCTCGGGATATATAGAGTTCTTCGAGCTCCTCGAGAAGGCTCTTGGACGCATGCGCTCCAAGACCCCGACAGGCTCAGCCTTGCCTCAAACTGTCGAAATCATGATGCTTCCAGAAACCAAAGCACTAGCGGAGACGGTTTTTCAGATGGGCCGAGCTATCTACGTGGAAACAAGGCCACCGGGGTCTCAGAACGCAAGCGCTTGTCTCGAACGCTTAGAGCTCAGCTTCCGACGTTGCTTCATAGCTGGCACGTAGAGCGGAAGACCCAGTTGATCAGCCTGCTTAACTCCTATCCAAGGGCAACTAAACAACGTCCTCAGGATCCGCTGACTCTAACTACTTACTGAACCCTGCGACCGCTCCCTCAGGGCCCCCTATGTGACGGGTCGGAGCGCTGCCTAGCCTTGCAAACGTCTACGCGACGTCTCCCGGCCACCGAGATGGTAAGCCGACCGGCCTTATGTGATGCCCTGCCAGGTACGAAGCTGCACTGCTGGTGGCTGGTCGCGCACGTAAGTAGCTTCACCGGCGCCGCCACATGGTCTGCGCACAACGCCTCGCCTGACTGCCCATCCAAGGTTCCTCCTACGCCGCTCTGTCTCCCGGGCAGGAGTTCTCTCTTTCTCATACTATTTCTTCTTCTTCCCTTCACTCTACTCTCTCTTCTCTTCCTTCCCCGCTCTCTCATGTCTTATACTGACTCCCATATAATTTCCCGGTTACTTTACATGCCCTCTGCCTGCTGCTCTGGCACAGGTACCTACTCAGCCCGACTGCATATGCCCCTCCCCCAGTAGATTTACCTCCCCCTGCTTCGAGTCGCATCTACATAGGGCTAGGCCCTCACAGACATTTTAAAAATAGAAAAATGTATACTGTTCCCTGCCTCCTGCCTGCTCATACTGCGCGAGTGACGCATAGTAGGCGCAACGGCTCATGCTCGTACGTGTTGTCGCCGAGTTAAAGCATAAGGTCTGATTGGCATGCGATGGACTGATCGCGGTCAACCCTTTGCTGTCTACTCTTATTACTGAGCATTGCTAGGCAGCTCCTCATCTCAGAAGAGGATCGAGCCCCACACAACCGTAATACCCTGTATTTATTACCCGGCCGATGTGAATGTACTGTTGACCGTAAGAGGGCTTTCCGAAGGGCTAAGGCAATAGCGTTGTCCAGCCACTACGGCTCGCAAAGCACCTCTTCCATGACAGTTTGCCTTGGCCTAACGCGCTGGTACACGGTGATCTCGCTCATGCAGAACGCTTCGCGGCTGCGCACGCACTAACAATTAACTACCAGGTGACACACGCTTGTGATGGAGGCATGTTCTCTGGTGACGATCTGTTTACTGTATATTACAAAGCGGAACGGCGGCAAGGGCGGAGAGGTGTAACACAAAGATTGCAACGTCTACGTAGGGCTTAGTGGTGTTGATTGAAAGAAAATCCGGTGTTCAAACGCTGGACCTGGTACTTAAGATGAACCAGGAGACGAAATACAGGATGAGAATTGCCCACAACCGCATGTAGGCCTGCCTTATCCCCTCAACAACAGCCCTAGTTTGCTCGTTGAAAGCGCCATAACGCAGACAAGTTTTGTATCTACGGGTGATTTCAGCGACTTCTTCCTCAGCTAAGTCTAGAGACATCTCGCTATCGCTACTCAGGGATGGTGTAACCGTATTCGAGTCGAAGCAGTCTGAAATCTCATCGAACTTGCGACGATCCTTGAACGTGGCTTGATAAAGATGGATCGTATTGCCATCGATGTGTGTCCAGGCGATGGTGCATGACTGACAAAGGTATGAACTTCAAGTGAGAGGCATCAGCTTGAGAGTGCGTCGACTTACCGACCACTCGCATTGAAATGTTGTCCATCCATCTAGCGGCATGACACGGTGCGGAAGGTGGGACGCAGTGCGCGGGAATATTACGACGTCTGTACGATGAACTGAGCGCTTCAAATTGAACACGATCACGAGTAGACACTTACACTTCCCCCCAAAAAGTCTGACAAACAGTATCTCTGTCGTGAGCCACTCGCGCAACAGCATGTTTTCCATGTCGAAGTCCAAGAACTCAGGGTCTTCTTCGACATAGGTTGTGGGATCTGGCCCACGGTATACATCTCCTCGATAGTGGCAGTCATCTGCGACCCCCGCAAAGCATATTTGACCCCCTTTGAGAAGAGAAGAAAGACATCAAAGATCAGTCTGGCGGGTCACATTCATATGCGCACTCACGGAGGTATGGGTGGATACAATGCTGATAGGTCAAGGTGATATAGAAAGACTCCAAAGACTATTGGAAGTAGCGTCGTAGGAGTACCAGCGCAGGTGGCACCCTCAAGAAGAAGACGAAGAAGGCAGCGGGGTAAAGCGCGCTCACAAGTCGTTCTGTCGTATTATTGACTGGATTGTGTAGCGGCGACGCCACTGCTGGATCGTTGTGAATGTTGGTTTAATCAATATGGAGAGTGTAGCTTCTCAGTCCGTGGTAGGTTCGGCACAATTCCGGGCCGCCACGCCGGCCTTTCGGAGGAGTAGCCACTGGTATTGTTGACGAGCTGATGCGACATTGCGATGTGACTTGGCTTTAGCATCACGGAGCTGTATGGCGGGGATGATTGCGAGACTAGCTTGCGGAGGAGGACGGAAAGCCCAGGCAGGGACAAGGAGCATACACAGTGCACACAGCTTGAGTGGATCTATCACGGCCGACATGACCCCGAAGCTGCGCGGCGACGGACAGGGAGCGTGGGCATTCATTTCAGTCAGGATGTGGGTGAGGATGGTCGAAGAAGGTCGACGGCGGCGGCTTGTCTCGCGGCTCGTCGACGCGCGAGCCGTTACGCCCGCGAAGCGAGGGGCGGCGAGGGGCGGCGAGGGGTGGCGAGGGGTGGCGAGGGGTGGCGAGGGGTGGCGAGGGGTGGCGGCGGGAGTTGCATGCGGATGGGGATGGTCGCGGCAGGTCGAGGGCGGCGGCTTGTCTCGCGGCTCGTCGACGCGCGAGCCGTTGTGCCCACGAAGCGATGGGCCGCGAGGGGTGGCGACAGGAGTACCGCGCGGGTGCGGAGGGTCGTGGCAGGCCGAGCATCGCATGGCAGCACTGGGGCTGCGCGCGAATGTGGATGGTTGCGAGAGGTGCAGGGTTGAGGTGGAGGAGGGAGGGAGGTGTGGGCTTGGTGTTGTAGAGGTTGACAAAATGAGCACAGTGAAGACAAAGGAGACATAAAATACATACCTGAGACAGTGCCAAACCAGCTCCTCGCACGAAGTGGGAGCCAGATGAAGGGGATGGGAGGGGAGTATGGGGAAATTGGGTGTGCTTTGATGTCGCCAGAGGAGTTAGAGGCATAGATAGGTTAACAGCTGAGAAGTATATCATTTTTGGGCACACAGAAGAGACGAGAGCAGACATACCTGGCCCAAGGTGGGTATGAAATACAAGTTCTCTTGAGATCTCGCTGCCGCCGCCGCCGTTTGAGCTGGCAGATGCGACTGGGCCGAGCAGCTGCACCTAGGAGCGAGCCGGGGTCGGTGTCTGTCCCCGAGGGGTCAAGACAGTGCCCACAGGTCTCGGTGCACTAGGCCGCTGCTGGCACGCAGCCATTGCATCTGCATAGCAGCAGGATGGCGGGAGACGTGGAGGGCAGCGCCGAGTGTAGCAGAGGCAGGGCGCGCGAGTGCCGCACCCTGTTTGGCGCTGGAAGCGCTCCCGCGAGCGCAGAGCGGCGGCGTTCACAACTTTCACTGCTCAGTGACATTCTCAAATGGCTCGTAGTCGAACAAATCGGTTTGTCGCAGCTAGCCGCAACAAACTCTTCCTGCAGTTTGCCAAGATGTTATCCACTACTCCAGCTCTGTACCTCCTTGCTCGCTCCGCTGATCCTGCATACCGCTTGCAGTTCACCGAGGTTCTTCGCTGGCAAATGGCAAAATTCGAGTCCTTGGGCCTTGAGAAAGCCCCCCTCACACAGTTTCTTCGGTTCTGCAAGAAAAATGAAGGCCAGCTCCCACATCAATTGAGGAAGGCTCTCAGGAAGCGCACATCCAGGGTAGCGCAGCGGCGGCGTGACCACTCGCATCTTGTCACAAAACTCGGCCTTGGCAATTTTGACGAGGAAGTGAAGGTAGCTGGTTTGAAGGCTCGTACCCAGGAGTATGTGGTAGAACCCCTAGCTGTGCCATATCCTCCAAAGGGATTTTATGTCTGCGAGAGCGAAGAGGGTATGCACGGCTGGGACGATTTTGTTAATCGCAGGCGCCTTCCGGACAAGCGCAGAGTGTGTGATTTTGCTCATTATCAGGCAACTAGTCCATTAATACTTGGGTTGTAGGCGCGCAATCCTATGTTATTGCTCAACCCTGATGAGCTTCAGCTCGTCATCCCAGCAGACCAGAGTGTGATAATCCGGGATGCCCATGGGCACTTAATTGCAATTGTCTTGCGCGACTTCTGCAAAGACAAAGAAGTACTCGCATGGGTGAATTCAGTGATTGAAGTGGATGTTACCATCAAGCGCAGTGTGCGGGTGAGCATTCTGACTCATGTACAAACCCATACATCTCAAATATGGCCAACAGAAGGAGGATCCAGGGAAACTCGTATGCGAGGGCTACACTCCTGGATCCCGCTCGGACCCATGGTGGGACTGGGCTCGCAACATTCTTTCGAAGAAGCATTCCCCCGAGTTCATCAATGGCCAGAGCATGGCTATGTCATCTGTCTTCGCACTTTTCTACCAGCTGATGTGGGCTGTGCTCCCGAGCGAGGTGCTAAGGGAGTATGATGTATGGTTGCATGAGAATGCATTTCCGAGGATGGATGCACAGGGTACGATGAGGGTAGACGAAGATGGTTATGGTGAGTATTATGTCCAGAAGGGCGAGAAGGATGTAGTCTTCCACCATGAAAAACTCGCACCTCCAGCTGCTGTGGCTGGTGCAAACTATGCACGGTGAGTCCTAATTCCTAATAATGCTGAGCTATGAAGTACTCAGATGCTAGTGTTACAGGGCGATACATAGGGAAGCCTCACCCCACCCCTTCGCCTATGCTTGGACGACAGGGAGGCATGCTACAAGTGGTGGCCACTTCTACCTTGCCAAGTATGGCATCAAGATTGAGCAGGCTGCCAACACCTTTTATGCCTGGCGACCAACCGAGGAGCATGGTACAAGCCTCATAGAATTTGGTCCACACAGTGGCACTCCTCCATTTGCACAGCAGGGTATTTCCTTCGTCAGCAGCTTGCGCCTTGCATCAACTTGGAGGAAGTACCAGGATCATATTCTTAGTTTTGAGGAAGCCCTAGCAGAGTTCGCTGCGGGCCTAGAAGATGGTGTAGATGATGAATGTGATGTCTAGTAGAAAATTGGTATTTCTGTTCAGCTTTTACAACCTATCTATGCCAGAAGCCAGTCATGTGCAAGTTCCTGAGGATTTGCACCTGCGTGCCCTATCTCGCCAATGATAAGCCTGTTATGCTGTTTGATAACCCCATCAGATCGCACGTGTAGCTAGCGGTGGTCAACAACCTAAGAAAGCGCAAGCAGACAGTGCACCATTGGTGGAAAACTCAACGACGGGCATGGGACCGGGGAAGGCGGAGGGTGCGATGGTGCAAGACGACGTATTCATGATGATGGTAGGCGTCGCTGTGCCACAGTTACCCGTGGTCAAGCCGCTCCCCACCACCTCTGGCACAATCACGAATGTGCTGTCTCCTGGTGAAGGAGAGTTGTTCATAGAGATTGGCGACAAGGCGAAGCTGCTCATTGAAGGCAAGGTATTGCTGGATGGCCGCCAGTTTCTGATCAGCTATGACAACATACCTGTAAGCCTTCCTGGAAGATATTGGGATTTCCCATTCTTACTGCGCAACCATTGCTGCAGAGATCCATCCACATTGGATACAGCAAAATTTTCCCGAACATTCAGAAGGCTCTACTCAGCGCCAAAATCGTCAGTAGGGCGGCAGTGACCCTCCCACCTCATTTAGCCTATGGCCAGAGTGGGAACGAGAAAAATGGCATCCTGCCGAACATGTGGGTTGAGTTTGGTGAGTTGCGAAGCACGTGTACATTCACTAATCTGTGCGATTTTGCTTATCGTTCTTTTGTGGACATAGCTGTGATTAACATAGACAAGAATGTTTCTCCCAAGAACGGCAAGGCAGTGGTATGGTGAGTTGTAGTATCGGAGGTGCAGCGGTGACCTATGAGGTAGCACTGCTCACGGATAGGTTTACGGCTGCAGATGTTTCTGGATGTTGTTCATCCCCTTTGTTCTGTGACGCCATTCCATCCCGACTGAAGTACTGAGGACTCACCTTCCATGGTTTTCGTCCCAGTACATACTTCTGTGTAACGTCAACGACGATGGGCACTCCCATGCTTGGCTCTTGACGATCACCTCGCCGCTCAGCTTCATCACCCACAACAAGCTCAGTCCGCTAGTCACTGCAATATACCGTGAGGATCTCGCCGCGGTTCGATCGCATGAGCCCGCGTGGGGCGAGAGGTCAGTCCAGGTGTGCGCAAGGCCTCCAAGGATTTCTTGACATAGCCCTCTCTTCCCCCCACCACTACGGTCGACAAGCTCTCCCTCATTGGGGCCCGAAGACGAGATGCAGATCACTTCGGAGTCCTGGCAAGGCAGACACTGCCGGTGCACTCTCCCTCATGACCACCGAGACAGAGACGATGAGTTAGCCGGTGTCATGATCCATCAATGCCAAAGGACACAGTGGGTACACATCCTAGGGTGTCTCGTTCTGGGCGGTCGTGGTGTGCTGTCTGGGTGCCATTTACGACGGCGACAAATCGCAGGGCCTCACCCTTCGAGCTTATCTCCAGCTTCAGCCTGCAGCACTTCTCCCGGCGGCCTTTCATCTCGGGGACACTTCAATCGCCACTTTCATACAGTACAGACTCAGACTCGGAACAGACTCTGCAACGTGCGCTACGATTGTACGTCTGTGCTTCTTTCGAGTCTGTTTCAAGGAACCGCGCCCTTGCCCCACTCTCCTGAATGTCCTTTCTTCAGTCCTAGCAGTGTCAATGAGGTGTGCGTCTGCCACTTACCTTATGCCCTGCTCCCTGCTACATCCCTTGCTCTGCACACTGCTCCATTGATACGGTTGCACATACATACAATATCGCACGTTCGCCTTACACCCCCTGCTCTTCGAGAGTGGGCCTGCACCCTGCTGTGTTGTATGAAAATATGACTCAATACGACCTGCGCCATTCGCCCCTTCCTTCCATTGCGGAGTGCAACTCCATGATCAGGACACAATCCGGTAATGCCTCAACAACCTCTCCTATCTCATTGTGGGGGGTTCACTTCAGCGACAGCACGGCCAACCAATCAACGAACCAACGTATCGCTGGTTTGGTGCCTTGGACTACGCGACAAGGCTGACTGTCGACCTGGAGTCTGACTGAGGAGCGAGGGTGCCACGAGGTTCAACAAAAAGCATCAGGGATTTTTCACGGCACATCGCACTGATGTGCCTACTCACGGTCGCCATTCTGTACTGTGCCTTATAGAGCTTGGAGTATAACCTCGACCTCATCTGGAGCTCGCTCGCAAAGGACGCTGCTCGTCGCATGGGCTATGCATTCGACGGCCCACCGAGCACTCCTTCCAATGTCTCTAGCCAACAACCCCCATTCTTTCGTTAGCCTTCTTGACTTTCTCCCTCGGCCTGTGAAACTCGCATTGCCCGCGAGCACCTACAGAATGTCACCTAGAGTGGTCGCCAGACAGCCGTGCCACTAGCTCAATGACTGCTCGGTTGAGTGGTGAGTTTGTCATGCCAGGGTTGCAGAGAGCATGGTGGAAGGGGTCTATCTCTGGTGCCCTGAGGGAAAAGTGTTCCACAAGGGAAACAAGTGCAATAGTTGAATAGGAAGAGAGACGCACCCTAAAAGTTCACACTTACCACTTCGGGACGCAGAGCACCTAAGCGCAAACCATCAAGTGCTTGACACGTAGCAAACGATTTCTCTAACTGCCATCACACACTACACCCACAGTAAGTAATCAGGTGTTCCAAACAAGTGTTACATCATGCTAACAACATGTCAAATGGGCATACTCCTCTCAGACCAACCCGCGCCAATTCATTGGAACAAGATGTCGTCTTACAATGTCAATGATGACAGTCTCGGCTAGTAAGTCCCTTGTCCCAGGACTTTGTATCAAGAAAAATGCTAAAGCCTCATTAGTGTTGTGGACGCCCCACTCGTCCTGGACCCCACAGTCGGCTGGGACACCGACATTTTTACCTACTTCGACGACCGCTTGCTCCGCCTGGAGCATAGCGCAATGCTTGGGGCCGAATCGGTCCAAGTATTCGTGGAGATTACCCAGGTGTTGGAAGTGGAGCCTGAGGCTCACACAGAAGAGGAGTGGCAAGTTCTGTTAGACATAGACCGAAGACTTCAAGTATTAGAAGCATGGGTCGCATTACTGTGCGCACAGAGATAGGAGGATGACCGAATATAGTAGCTTTCACCTGCCACCGAGAAAGATACATTACTCCAAGCACAAGAAACATAATAATATTGAAAAGTCACAAGATCAAGGTAGCAAGGGATCAATACAGAGGTCACTCCAATGACTTCATGATGAAGCCAGCAACCAAGGATGACATCATTTATGGAGCATGGAGATTGTGAGCTCATAGGTGGAGATGACAGAGAAATGATATCATTATGAAGCAATGCTGGAGTAAAAGACCCACAATGACATGGGGAGAGGAGCAAGTGGAGTAGAATAAGCAGTTATAGTCAGCAGGTTCTACATGTATATAAGGCTGAGGGAGGCTCTCCCAGAGAGAGTTCCTCTTGGACCCCAGAGTTCCTCTGGATCCCAGAGTTCCCTCTGCACCCCACAAGCCACTCCTGCTCAGATTAGCTGAGTATCTATGTCATTCAGTGTCTAGCATCTACTTGTTGGTGTCTAGTCTCAGTCTTAGTGTCTAGTTTCTTATTGGGAAGACGCCCCAATAGGTACTATCTCCATGTTTTTACAAGTTACAACACAGGTATAAATTTTGGTCTTGGTCAATATCGCTCTGGACGCCTCCACTTAACATTGGTTCTACTTCAACTTGGTGTTAACAACTATAAAATCCCTTGTGCACTCAGTTATCCTCATTCAATAGTATAGCCCAGTACTTGATTTCGCCATCCCCTATTGAACAACTGTGATAGCCCGATATAGCCCATATCCAGTGAACCACAGCAGAAACAATTTCTGACCTGACACCGGTGCACACAGGCTGCTGGCCTTGATTGCATGGGTAAATCTCAGGGCCACACTTGGTGCTTCCCCGATCGTGTCTACGAATAAGTGTCCTCTGCAATGGAGCCGTGAGTTTCTTACACCCCTGTCTCACGCTCGAATTGCGTACATGTTCAAAAGCTATGAACATGATATCCCATGATAACAGATTGCCTATGACCCACCTGGGGATGGCAGAATGATACATCACCACTTGTAATTACAGTACAGCCATGATACATAAACGACTCTCCTCACAATACGCCTACACAGGCTGGCTCCCATGATGTATAACCATAGCCCGCGTCTGTGCATCCCTGTCTTGTTATAAATGACAAGCTGCTGCTGCAACTCGCGTCAGCAGTGGCTCACATTGCCGACTGTAATGCATGACAGTCCAGCCGTCCTGCGCTGCTTGGCCTCGCATGACGATGTCTTCTCATACATGAGCAGTTGTAGCCACGGGCTTGCGCCACCGGTAGCTTGCGCCGCCAACTGTAATGCATAACAATTCAGCCACAGCGCGCCACCCCACTTTACTCGGGATCGCGAGCTGCCGAATTGGGTCACAGCCAAGCATACCTCTCACACATGACAACACCAGTGTCTGGGCCCACGACGTCCTCAATTTGGGCGCACGAGATGGTGTTGTCATGCATGAGAAGTTGTAGCCGCGGGCTTGCGCCACCACCTGTAATGCAGCAAATATCAACCACAGCACGCCACCCCGCTTTACTCGGGGTCTCAACCTGCCAATTTTGGTCAGGCTGAGCTGACCTCTCATATGTGACCATGACGATACCACTGTCTGGCCTCACGACATCCCCCATTTGCGTGCACACGAGGCTGTACCCTAGTACATGAGAAATCGCGGCTGCTGCCTTGCACCCTGTGCAGCGAATTATAGTGTATACCAATCTCCTCTGTTCGAAATCACTATGTGCTGCATTTGGAAATGATCCGGCACTCACTTTTGTATGTGGTGATCCTACCTCCTTGCAACATTCTCAAATCGGGTGCACGTAGCCAAATGTGATGCATAGCATTACAGCCACACTGCCCTTTGAGCCCTGGCAGTTGCTATGTTCTCATACATGACACTAAGCCGCTGCTGCCTCGCGCCACCGCATTTACGAGTGCCAATGGAGTCAACGGCGCCAGGCGCTGGTGATATGTCATGGCATTTACTTGATGCCCTTTCACGTGCATCAATCGACTTTCTATGCTCGCGTCCACCACTATGTTGTTATTTTGCCCCAGTGCCGTTGAATCGCCTATTTTCTTGGGCGACTTGAACCACCTGCCACCTGCGGTATGTGCATCCTGACGGTCAGCGATGCCGTCTCTTTACCTGGTGGGATCCGTTTCTGAAATGCGCGCTCTGAATCGGGCTCCCAGATCGCTGAAATGCTAAGTGAGTTTGCGAGTTAAGGTCTTACTTCGTCCTCGAGGGCTGACAGCACTCGTCGTCACTTTGCACCAGGTTCACTCGAGCTGCGCGTGCGAGTAGAAGCATGTGTTACTGTCTCAAGAAGTACACTATGCTATCTCAGTGAGGACTGCGACACAGAAGTATATTTTGAGAGTGTGGAGCGCAGAGGAATATACTCGTATGTGTTATACTCGCTTATCGCTTTCTTTTCGTCGCTCGAGAGCTGCCCTGCTTCTTGTTGGCTCTCTTTTTTGAAGAAGGCCCCGGAGCGAGCCCCTCCTGCATTCCGCTCTCACCTCCACCAGCATAGCGGCCAGTACCTGGGCCATCTGCTACCGTTCCATTGGGATTAACCCATGGACGCTGCTCTCGGCGTGCCCTCCCTCCTGTCGTTCCGGCCTGGGCTGATGTGTCAAGCTCTGCATGGGGCATTGAGCCACTGGCAGGGGCTTCTTGATCGTGAGGATTACTCTGCGCAGGCGTGGGTGCAGGATCACCGTGTGTACGCTCCGTGACTGCATGTGGCTCCTCGACCGAGCATTGCAGATCGACTGCAGGCACCTCGTCGACAATGGCAGCATTCACGGGATTGGATGCTTGCTGGGGTGATGCTCCGTTAAGCCGGAGATATGCACCGGCTATTGCCGCAGACAGCGATGCAGAAGGTGAATGCTGTGGCTGTTGAGAGCTCGTGGCAGATGCTCTCGTCGGTGCCTGGGGGGATGTCGAGTCTACAGAGGGGTTTGAGGCCTGTGTGGTCTCAGGCGGAGGGGATGGCAGTGCGGCTACCTGTGGAGCAGGCAGACTCTGTGGCGGAGCCCAGGAAGCTAAGTCCAGTGGCCACTCGATTGGGACGGTAGTGGATGGAGCGCACTGACTTGCGGACGTAGAAACATGCAGGTGAACCACAGTGCGTGTCCCAGTGGCATGCTCCATGTCTAAGGGCACCTCGGTGATTGGCCACATCAGTTGCTGGGGCGTCCCATTGGCGGATAGCTCCATCGGGCTCAGATGCAGGAACATCAGAAGATTCTTGACCATAGATGGCGGGAACGAGGGTGGTTCTGGATGGAACTCAGCGAAGTCATACTGTAGCCCGTCCAGCAGTGAGTAATCGATATCCTCGTCTTGCAGTCCTTGATCGCTGTGCAATTCACAGTTCGTAGAGGAAGGCATGTCTGCCATTGGATCTGTGCCTGGTATTACCATAACAGGTATGACTTCTTCTTGACCTAATGATGCTGTGGAAGGAGATGCACGTGGAGGCGAAGCTAATCTGAATGATATGACAGGCAGGTCCCCAGAGGGGGTCACCGGCCGGCTCTGAGCTGTTGAACTTTCCATATTCGGTGTCATATGTTAACTTATCTATTGGACAACCTATATATGGACTTGTGTTCTGCGGTGTCTGATTACATACATTCTTTGATGGACTCTGCCTGGACTCGATCCCATGACCTCGTCCAGGCCCCTGTAGATAGTTCTAGACTACGGACCCTTCTAGACACGCTCCCTTCTGGACTCTTCTAGATAGTTCCGTAGATATGACTCACCCTGACTCCTGATGACTCAGGCTGACTAGGTATGACTCACCGCTCATGTGGTACAATTACTCATGCTCTCTCATGACTCACATGACCAGTTCCCATCATGTATATATACCGGGCTGATACGCCCTCTAATCCTAAGACTTTTACTCCTGCTCCCCTGTGTGCGCTTCACAGGACTTCCCTCGGAGCTTCCCCTGGTATAGTCTCACTCTTATCGCCTTCAGCCACACTAATGTTTGAAACCTCCTCACTTCAACATGAGCGATAGCAGTGTGGGAGCCGCGTCCACCGCTGGTGTCGGTCAGTGACAGCACAGCACCTGGAGTGGTCGGACTGCGGTGGTCTCCCGAGTCAGGCGTATTCCCGGGTCGTTGGTCGTGTGGACAAGCTTTGGGACTTGAGCGAGTTTCTGCTGCTTCACGCTCGCAGAGAACTTGCTCAGTGCCTGGACTTTCTTGCTCCCCTGGACTCGAATCCGTTTGAGCATCAGAGGCGCCACTCGAGGCTGTGGATCACAATTGGAATACTAATCCATGAGAGGACGTGACAGGCTTACCATATGACTTCTTGGCGTACTCTAGGAACAGCCGCACAAAGGCCCCTTTGAAGTCTCTCACCGACATGCTGAAGTCTCCAAAGCCACCCTCCCCCTCTTCGTGAAAGCTGCAGATTTCGATGTATGTAAGTGTTTGAGCATGAGCATTCATCCAGGTACTCACACAATGCTCTCAAAGTGATCCTCTTCGCCTGGCAAGCTTCCTGCACCGAGAACCATAAACTGCCACCCAGTAAGGCGGTGTATCTCTGCGAAGACTTGCTGGAGAATTGTGGGCAAGTCGTCCAATGTGCTAGTAACAGTAAGTACACTCCCATATTTCAGTAAACGGAAGTGACGTATGCCTGGTGTTTCACTGCATTCACCACAGTTCCATGCGACTCGTCATCTTCGTTCGACATCTCATCGCTGCTATTGTCGCTATTGTCACCACACCGATTCTGGGCGAGTCTTTCTGCTTCAATTTACTCCCGGACCTCGTGCGACTCATTCTTGTAGGCTTCTTTGAGGCAATCCCGAACGATTTTCATCCTCTCGGACCGTTTGGCCTTTCCATCTAGGCCACTTCAACGAGAGGTTTGACGCACTCTGCATAGTACTTTCAAGAATAAATCTTGATTGCTTGCAGAGCGCGGCGCCCTCTCGGCCTGAGGATATCGAGCTTCACACGGCCTGAAGCAGCCTTACGAGACTTCTGGCCGTTCCAATTGTTGTACCAGTTACAGATCATCTAGTAGCAGCAAACTGTGAGCTCGGAGCGAAGGCACTGGACTAAGGCGAGCTACTCGCCTTCTTCCGTTTTTTCGTCTTCTCGCATGACTCGACTGTCTCCAGCTCGTTCAATGGGCCATAGAAATCTGGATAAAGGGCATTGCGCTCAGGATAGACTTCGAACCAATCACGGAAGACTTCTGGCCAGAAACGCGCGACAATGCAGCTATCTTGGTGTTGTCGAAAGGCGGTGATACGTTTCTCCAGCCACTCTTGTTGCTCTGGCGTCGCCCAGCAGCTTGGAGCCATAGTTGTCGCAGTGAAGATTGTCGCATACACCCTAGGTAATCTGTCCACGGCGTCTGTCATGATCTAATTTGTTCTTTTATATTTCCTCATAGGCTGAGCCCATAGCCAATGGCCACCATACACGAAGCCAAAGTACCTACAGTACTATGCTCTCGGCCACTTGGTTCCTGCTAAGCCACCTAGCTTGCTGTTTCATCATCAGGTAAGTGAAATTCACGCATGCGGTAACACCACGAGAGTCGTGCGAGTATTCGGGTGAGTTCTTCCAACAACACTTCGCATTTGTCCTATGCTGACCAAACTACATATCTGAGATGCACCTTTCCAGATTCTCACATGCGGCCTTGCTCACCAACTACTAACCAATCACAGATGTTGCATGAGAGGAGTCTACGTATAAAGTGTCTGTCCTGAAACACGCTAACAGGGAGATTCAATCCCTTCCCGCCTCTCTCATCTCCCAATGGCTGGTGGGGGAAATACAACCAAGCGCAATGCCCCCAGCTCTCGGCAAGCTGTCGATGATTAGATGCTTGTTGCACTTCAGATCATCGCTGGACAACGCGAAGGTTGGTTACTGGTTCAGCCCAGCCAAGTGCAATACACTGACCTGTTATCCACCCGTAGCAGAACAAGAAGGTACATATGCATTCCATGACGATGTACATATTTGATTCAACGCCGTGCTCTCAAACCACAGAACAACAGTATTGGGATCAAGTTGAGACACCACCACCTGAAAGTCCGTGTCTACTAGAGTACACACTAGATCACTGATTTACGTCTCGTATGTACTAGCATATGTCGAGCCTGATGGCGTTCTGGGATCCTCACTACCTCCTGGCGCTGCGCAATCTGAGGCTGACTGCAGCAGTGCGGGTCGCCGCTCGACAGAGACATCTCCTCAGCGCCCAAGCCACTACAATACGGCAACTTCGACTGCATCTTTCCAGCCTTCTAGCTCGCCTCACCCATCACAGCATGCAGGTGGGTGCCCATCATCATTCCACCCAGCTCCAAGCGACCTTGGTAGTCACCGCAGTGATGGCGGTGGTCATGCTGCTGGCAGTTACAGAAGCGGCAGCTGTTGTTCTGGGGGTTGCAGTGGAAGTAGTGCTGGTGGGGCCGGAGGCAGTGGCAGGAGTTATGGTGGAGGTGGTAGCAGTGGATACTATGGTGGCAACAGTGGGAATCGTGCTGAGGGCTCATGTGTGGGTATCAGGTGGTATTGTATTACAAAGGGCCGAGCCGTTGGGGTCTTCTATGGTTGGTACGTATAGGGTTATCCATCTATTATTCCGAATGCGCGGACTTATCCTTCGAGTCTAGGAGCAATGTTGCGCCCCTGGTGAATAACATATCAGGTGCAATACAGGCAGGTTACCCGACTTTTACGACAGCCTTGAATGCTTTCATGGAAGCCACAAACCGAGGTGCCATCGAATTAGTCCTACCGTAGTGCAACGTATTCTGTATTCCGCATCTGATGGTCATTGACTCCACCCTCATCAAAATCATATGTATCGTGTCTCTGATAATCTGTGTCTGTGACCACATAATTCTGAGTGTTACGTAGCCTGGCAAGTGTCGCAAAGGTACGTCAGGCAATGTATATGATGACACCTGATTGAATACACATTTTAACTTGGGGAGCTCTCGGTCAGGCTATCTTACTGGCACGCGCCACATCAGACACTCGTATTAGATATCACTACTCTACCTAATTAATCCCAATATGCACAGCAGCATGCATGGATGCTTAGCGACACCCCGTCGCTTCACTTCTGTGCACAGGCTATCAGCGGAATAGAATTGTGCAATCGGAATATATGATGCCCAGAAGCCACACTTTGTCATATGCGACTAGCAGCGACAATGGCATTCTTATATAGCTGAGCTATCTTCTCTTCACAATGTTATACTCACTTCAATATTGGCATGGGTCGTAGTGCAAAATACTATACTGTTGCAGAAAAGCATGCTGCCACATGCGAAAAGCAAGCAAAGTATGCATCTACAGTGAGGTTTGGGAACTTCGCATTACTCTGAAGTCGCAGTCATGCAGTTCACTGACTTGGGCATCGCAGGGGCCAAGTTAAGCGGACCGCACTACGACACCTCATGCACGGAACAAACTCGAGGCGGCTTGCAAGCCCATTCTGGAGGTGCATATCTGGGGTTCCGCCCGAGATCCAACAGATTGCACGTAAGCCCTTCTGCATCACGGCGACTACCACCCGCAGCCATCCTGGACCTCGGTCTATACAGTGCTCCTTATCTCATCGTCTTTCCCGCGATCCCTCCGGCTCCCGGGCCACCAGATGACGACTATGATGTGCTTTTTGCGCCTACTCCATGCCCAGATCTCAAACAAGATCCATCAAAAGATGAGACCCTTCGACGCGTTGAACTTTCCATATTCGGTGTCATACATTAACTTATCAATCGGACAACCTATATATGGACTTGTGTTCTGCGGTGTCTGATTACATACATTCTTTGATGGACTCTGCCTGGACTCGATCCCATGACCTCGTCCAGGCCCCTGTAGATAGTTCTAGACTACGGACCCTTCTAGACACGCTCCCTTCTGGACTCTTCTAGATAGTTCCGTAGATATGACTCACCCTGATGCCTGATGACTCAGGCTGACTAGGTATGACTCACCGCTCATGTGGTACAATTACTCATGCTCTATCATGACTCACATGACCGGTTCCCCACATGTATATATACCGGGCTGATACGCCCCCTAATCCTAAGACCTTTACTCCTGCTCCCCTGTGTGCGCTTCACAGGACTTCCCTAGGAGCTTCCCCTGGTATAGTCTCACTCTTATAGCCTTCAGCCACACTAACGTTTGAAACCTCCTCGCATCAACACGACGAACCTTCAATGCAGGCCATTACAGCCGTTTCATCATGGAGGGTAGACGACGATACATTCAACTCTCAAGCCTCGACTCAAGGCTTGCTATCATGGTAGCTAGTCAGGAACTTGAAGCTCGCATTCTTGGCTGGAGGAAGTCTAACGAGCGGGGACCAGGAGAGAGTTCGGATACTCTGCTAGCATTTGAGATGGGATTGGAGTGGGGAGCAAAGCTCGTCTGCTGTCTGGCACGAGAGTTAGAGCTGCTGAAGGATGGGAACAATGTCTTTCGTTTGTGGTATGAAAACGAACTACTACCGTGGCAGTGTATGAATCTCTCTACACAATAGCAGTGTCTGAAGTCCATGTATCGCAGCCAACCCAGTGAGACTAGATCGAGCTGTATCCAGACAGCCGCGCAGCCCATATCTCCTCAGGGTCTGGCCAGCTAGGAGCCTCGATGTCCTCCTCGTCTAGAGTTTCACTGTTAGATAAAAGCATAGTAGAACTGCAATAGAAATACATACTGGCATAGCCTTCTAGGCCGACTAGGTCAGTCAAACCCCACTTGGACCATATAATGACTATGCCTTGAGGGAACCAGAAGGGAACGCCAATGAGGCCCTCGACATGCGTGAATCTCCACTTCCTCTCCGAGCCAAATCGTACCGCAATAGGGTCTTGCAAGTCCAGCCCGCAGTTAGTGAAGGCGTGCGTAAATGATCCTCGCTCGGTGAGGTCATACAGGCACTCGGAAGGATGCATGCCATCCTGATTTATTGGTGAGTTACTCGGCTATGTCGTATGGTGCATATAGGAAAACGTACATAGGTGTAGCCATATAACAGTGTATATTGCACCTCCGGAGCCAGCGAGGGCATACGAAGTGGAATTTCGGGCACAGGGTCTTTGTTGGTCTGTAAGATGCAATGCACTGGCAACCACGCTTGAATGCTTTCATTGCCGTTAGGATCAGGTTCATGTGAGTGCCTTGAGCCCACAGCGTGTACTCTTCTCACTGTGTCACCTGCTAGACTATCCACCTAAATATCCAGAACACACTTGAATACATGCATAACATATAGAAGCATTTAGATAGCTGCAGTTTGAGCCCAACGAATGGCCTTACCTGTAACGTAGGGGGTCAGGATACTTGCGCTGATCGTTATACAGCCCCTGATTGGCTGAGCGATGGTTCGCTTTGGCGCGCAGAGGCATTGTATTTGGCACTATGTACTACAGTGCGCACTACACGTACTATGCACCATTGTCAATGCCTTTGTTCTGGCGGAGTGCAAACCCTAATCTTGTCCGATGATTTTTCCCTCGCATCCCCACGCTCTCCTTCCCTGTTCAGACATCATCCACTCATAGCGCAAGTCCGAGAGCCATGTCTCAACCGCTCCACGCTGTACGTAGTATTCTGTCATCTCGTTCACTGAGGATAATGAACACTTCATAGCAAAATGGCATGGGGCCATGGCGAATGTCGCCACTACTAAGAATGCGTTGACGTGTCGGCCAATGCGCTCCATGCACTATGCAACACCTGTGAGTCTTTTTCTAATGTCTCTAGCTTGCAGGCTCACTCAATCTGTAGCGTTATGGCATGCATTCCACTTAACTTCCATCCATTGCATCTACCGGCCCCTCTATGCTAGCTTCCATCGCCTCTATGGCGACCCCTACCATCATCTTTTGGCCTCAGGTGGAGGCGTCGCTTCAATCACATAGATGTAGCTTGAAAATCAATTACCCCAGGTCACATAGCCTCTACATGTGTTTGTAATGATTCATTAGGAACGCTGTGTACAACATAGGCTTACACGAAAAAAGACACTGCATGTCATTACATCAGAGCCTTCAAAAGTGTCAAAGATACCATATGGGGGTAAGTACTCATTCTGACTGATTTGATTCGTGGATGGTACGACTTCTTACATACATCTCCCGGCTTAACTAACAGTGCTCTGCATTCCAGAAGCAGTAGAAGACCATCTAGGTGCGATCACAGTGGAGGTGCTACCTGTTCAGCATGCTGTGAATCCGATCTAATGAATGCAAAATAGGTAATATGCATGTGCGCATGCAGGACACAGTTCCTTCTTTTATGCGATTGCAACACATAACCCGGGAGAAGCAGATGCTCGTGGTTGTGAAGCAATCTGCATCAGAAAGAACACTACACCAGTCTCCTGACTCGACCATTGCCGCTGGGTGTGTGTGATGTGCATGTTTCCTTATCATCAAGATCTAATGAATGCATCTGTGCACATCACTTCTGGCTGCGGCAGATAACCCTAATGTAGATTGATGTATCTGAGCAATGACAGTGCGAATGACTCCGAGAGGCCCGACAGGTGGGCTTCTCTGATTCACTCCACCATTCACCATCGCTGATCATCTCACCGGTCTCTCTGCTACTTGCGCGCGATGACGGGAATTGCGAGAAAGCGGTGCCGAGTCCAGAGTCGAGTCCACTACTACAGCACCGAAGATCAGCCCACTGACCATGGTACAAGTCTTTCGCAGCAACGGCACCGACACACCTCTTTTGTTGCGTGCACCACCAGAGTCTCAGCACAGACGTCGTATGTAACAGCAAGAGACCTGAATTGCAGTGCTCCTGTCACCCCCGAGGATAGCCGCCCCTTAGAAGATGCTCCTTTCGTGCTGAGAGTGGAGGAAGATGTCAATTGTCTGTACGAGGAAGCTTTCGAGATGCTACAACCTGGGTCGTTCACAGACTTCAACGACTACTTGGATGAAAAGAAGAAGCGAAAATGTACAGTGGGTGTAAGTGTATTTAGGTGCCATTATGTGGACTATGATATCTGACCACATTGCGCAAGGACCGGCCGTTGCAGGAATGGACCAAAGACATAGATGAATGGCTATCTGAACTCCTTCGCCTCGAGGGCTGCGGCGACTTCACAGGTGGTAGCTGCATAAGGTGTTGCCTCCAAAAGCCTCTTTACCACTGCGAGGATTGTAACGACCTACAACTCTACTGTGGCGATTGTATGATTCTTTGCCATCAATGCAACCCCCTCCATTGAATCAAAGTAATGTACATTATTGAGTGTCACAATTGCTCGAGCTAATGCACTGCATGACGAACTCGACAACGCAATCGATCAAGGACTGGCGAAATGGATGCTTCAAGAGGTCAACACTGAAGCACATAGGTTTGCACATACAACTTGGTGTTGAACTGATCTGTAGGCGCCTGTAGGGCAGCCGGGGACCTCCCGGGTAGATCAGGACAATCACATGCTACCGGCACTCCAGGTATCAGGAGTATCACATGCATTGTGTACTTTATCACATGCATCAGGGATTGGTACTGTACAGTTGCTTAGTTAGACGGTCTCCTACATGTATATAAGGACCCCTGTAGCATACCACAATCCCAAGTCACTCAACAGCAACTATTGTGTGCATCAATGTAACGTGCCCGCTACAGTAGCCCCGGGGTCAGGCAGGTCTTACATAAGTGTCTATGCTACTTATGGTCATGCCCTGTACTATACACTCTTGAGCCTACTTTTACCTCGCTGTCGCACCTGTACGCTGGTACTCTCAATAGATTGGGATCTGACGCACTGCGACTGAGGTCTTAGGCTCACCGTTCATTACAATCAAGCCTCACAACAACAACCAGGTAAGCGTGACCTAAAGCCCACTGTAAGAGATTGCCTGTTCGTCACTTGGGCATACCTGCGAAGAACGGTGTGTATATCCTCAGCGCGCTTTTGCCGATGATTTTGTCATCATAGATCTCCACAGGGTACATGATGTTGCACTTGATTATTGTGGCTGCGAGCGTGCTGAAGTGAAGCACGTACAGCTGCTCTGTTCCAGGCTGTTCCCTGCGACAAGTGTCGATCCGAAAACAGCATGTACGTTCCGGCTACTGGAGTTTCATCACATCCTACACAACCAAACGAAGGCCTCGGGATTTGAATTCTACACTACACTCGCCCGACGAAGCAACAACACAGGAACAGAAGAAGTCAAGGTGAACGTATCATTCATTTTGCATAGGCTTCACTCTTAAGGTGTTCTCTTTAGAATTGATACTCCAGTTTCATGCCTATGGCGCGCATGTGGACTCACCTCAAGATTCTCAAACGATTCGGACGTGGTCACGACCCTCGGGGGGTCAAGGCTACAGAACCTGGGCCATGCGTGGTCCTTTGTCCTGCATGTCCTCACCCTGGCAAAAACCTTCCCAAAGGTTGGAAGGACACTCCCCCCGGGACAAAGTGAGTCTTTTCTGACACATCATTTGAAAGGACAATTCAATTGAACATTTGTATGAGGTGGCTATACCAACTGTTTCTAGGGATAGACACAAATTTTTGGCTCAAGCGAAGAGGAGTGTCAAGTGATGCTACCGACCCTGGGCTGAACCGAGGCTATGCGTATTTCGTCGAGGAGAGCACTTACAAAACGCACTTACAGATCCATGGGAAGGAGGACCAGAAGGAGGAGAGTAGTTGTAGCAATTACGACACAGTCAAGCTAGCAAACATGAGGGGAGGCCACGGAGTTGCTGCGAGTGGAGTGGGGACCGTCAAGTGTGCTCGACATGACATGAAACATCCCTGCTCAATTGGCGACTTGCAGAAGGGCGAAGGGTAAGCTATTGTATGTAATTTGTTCAATACGAGCTAAAGGTTGTTTTGAGATGCATCAACATGGACTACCTCTTTGCTAGCAGCATCAAGCAGCAGGGAGACGAGCTACATGTTGTCGTTTCATATGACATTGTGTGCCAGTGGAGCATCAACCTCCGGGAGCGCATGCTGCAATATGACCCCCAGTGGGACTTAGATCAGCATGCTGTCACATTTCTGATCCCCAAATTTCGTCTCCCAGCCCATCAGATCTCATGCCACACGCATTACTCGTACAATTACATGAAGCATGTGGCGCGTACAGATGGAGAAGCTGTGGAGCGTGGATGGGCCGCTGTCAACGGCTTCTCTGGGAGCATGAAGGAAATGGGTCCTGGGTCCCGCCGTGATGTCCTCGATGATGCATTCGGCGATTACAACTGGCGAAAGGTGATGCAGCTTCGTAAGTGACTAGTGCGGGTACGAAATTTATATACTGAGATCCCTGTAGCAAAGACACTGCTTGACAAGGTTAAGGCGGCTGTCGTAGAGCACGGTGAACAGGTATCGCATTTGGACGAGATATCTAGCAATACAGATGCTGCACACATCGCCGAGTGGACACAATCAGTCGAAGCATGGGAGAATGGCGCCGAATTCAATCCTTTTGAGGTTCATTGCCGCCGCATGCAGTCAGTTCTATACCATTGTGGGGTAAGCTGACAATATGAAATTGTAGCTGTCATGGTAGCTGCTGTACGCCGTGCCTTGGCAGAGGAAGATGCAGCGGCACGCGCGGATAGTCGGAGCATCGCCCTCTTGCATGAGGATGTTTCGCCAAGCATGTTGATCATATCTGGCCTCGAGATAGAGGAGTTACAGTAAGCTGTTGAACATGCACGACCAATGAGATTCTCATATACTCCACCCACAGGCATCGACTAAGGAAGGACGTCTCGGATCTCAGCACGTCTGCAACAGACTTACAGCAAGCAGCGATTTTACGACGTCGCAGCGCACTACAACTCCGCATCGATGCATGGCGCAAATTCCAGGATTTGTATATGCCGGGCGTCGCGCTCCTGCAATCCAAAGAGGCCGGTAACTCAACACGAATGGTCGAAGCTGAACAGCTCTCCCTTTACCTACCATCCGCCCTCAGCAACGCAGCTCATGTCTCCCTAAACCCCGCACTTCCGAGTACAGAGCTCCGTCTACGTCACGCACAAGCTAACGATGCTCTCGAACAGCTACGCTGGCATCTGTGTGCCAGAACTCGACTCTATAACATGAAGGACCGCGACATGTGGGGGCAGTGCTACAACACGCGAGCAAGAACCTATATCAGTACACTGCAAGAAAAGATCAATGCTGATGCCGCGTGCTATCGCACAGCACATCAAGCCCTCCTTCTTCTGGACCCTGGAGATTCGGATACGTGGCAGAAGGTTCTGTGGCCTTTGGAGGATATCGACATACAGTGGCGTGCAAAAAAAACTCCCGCGCCCATTTTGGTACTTGCAAGAGAAGATTGTGTAAAAACAAGGGATACAGCTATCCTCCTGCACTAAGTGTAGACAGAATGTCCTTCTATAGTGGGTGATGTATAGTACATTATATGAGAAGTATACTGCAATCTGAGTGCATAAAGTGAATATATGAGCTATTTCCATTGACTCTTGAATAGCCCATGGTATAACCAAGGAAGTACTATGTGTGGACTTTGATGGGTGTATAAACAATCCTGAATCTCAGAGAACTCAACTACAGTGAAAATTTCCCCAAACCCCTTTTGGTGCTGAGACTAGAGCTGGCTCAAACCATATATGTTATCTCCATAATTATGTCACATTTTCTATCACAAGGAATTTGCAGTTCTCTGGTGATTGATTGGTATACACTACATTCATACCCACCCATGATTCATAGGATGGGTTCATCATGACCAAAGGGCCTCTGCTCTTATTTGTAGAAATCATGATTGAATTGATGGACTTTATGTGTTATCAAAATTGGCCTGTAAAAGTACTTGTAGAAGGAGTGCAGGGAAGGCTTTGTCATCACCAGGTGCTACATGATGGACAGTCTATCATGCATACATCACCCTCAAACACAGACCCTTCCTGGCTGTACCACAGGCAATTCAAGAATGAGTAAGAATTGTCTATATATCCACATTTATGCTCTCAGATTGCAGTATACTTCTCATATAATGTACTATACATCACCCACTATAGAAGGACATTCTGTCTACACTTAGTGCAGGAGGATAGCTGTATCCCTTATTTTTACACAATTTTCTCTTACAAGTACCAAAATGGGCGAGGGAGTTTTTTTCGCACACCACTGTACGTTTCATGAAGGAGCACCTCGACAATGAAACGGAAGGTACATGGACCCTACCTTGGATCTGGAGGACTGCAGGGTTCTTGGGTGGTGGTGTGGATAAGGAGGAGGAGAATGAACTGGAAGGTGTGTATACTATCCCGTTGTTATGTTCGAATGGCACTTACCTCCTGTCTAGCTGTACGAATAGAGTGGTGCCAGGCTCGTGCTCGAGCACACCACTGGAGCGAAGGGTGTGAGCTTCTGGAGGAGGAGATGAGGCGCATCATTGACTTTTTTAGCTGGCAAGCCTCTTGGTGGCTTGGCAAAGCCGATCATGTGAGCTGGGACCACACTGCGCCAGCCCGAGCATGCTCTCCACAGCATATTGAAGCACACCAGGCCTACGTGCTTCGCCAAGCAGCCTCTAGATTGTCTATGGTTCAACTGTGTGCCAAGACTTGGCAATGTGTCCCTGAATATCTTGGGTATGGAGTGCAGCTAGGTAAATAGTCATGTATTGAATATGTAGTGTAAGGACAAGTCGGCGCATCAGTACATCTACTGACTTGTAATTAATCTGGCATGTCTTGAGGATGACATCATATCGGCACCTCCTTTGGTGGGCAGTCGTTGAAGGCTCCTGCGTGATTTTACTCGACTTCAAATACAAAAGGATGGTGTTGAAAACTTACACCGGCATCTAGGTGGCGAGTGCGGTCACAGGAAGTCAATGACTAAGCAGCCACTGTAAGCATACCCACCACAACGGTGAGATGATACAACAATTTGTCGCGCAAGCCACTGGCTGTGGTGTAACAGAGGTCGCTTGTCATGTGTGACAATTTAGTCCCACTCGTAGCTAAGTCGGGCAGGTCACGAGCCTGGGGCAGCGAGATTGTTATACATCACAATGGGCTGCACGAGCCATGAGGCAGCGGTGGCAGTTTGTCATGTATAACAGTACAGCAGCAATTGTACCCAAATGTGGTAAGCCGCAAGCTTGGCACTAGTGGGGTGGCAGAACTATCATACATGACAACTTGCAGTGTTGATCGCCAGTGGCGCAATGCGGCAGCGCCCCAATGTCATGTATGAGAGCACGGACATGGCCAAGTTGCAGTGGCTATATTATCATACATTACAGCTATGGGTGTGAGCTACTTATAGTTGTTATGTATGACAAAACAGCTTCGCGGGCGCATTAATCGAGAACACCATGAAGAGGCACACCATATCCAAATGCGGTATCTAACGATCCCGAGCAGACCGGATTAGTATGCCTTACCATTTGTGGCGCGAGGGGCGAGGCTGCAGAAGTAAATCCTCATGTGTGATCAAACAGCTTTGTGCAGGCTCAAATCATGGACATTGCGAGACACTGAAGGTGGCATTGTCATGTACGAGAGGGAGATTCGGCCTGGACAAAATTGGCAGGTGGCAACTCCGAGTTAAGTGGGGTGGCACACTGTGGCAGTATTCCGATCTACTGCAGGTGGCGGCGCGAGGCTGCGGCTGCGAAGTCTCATGAGAATGCAGCATTGCGCATGACCAAATCGAGGACGTTGTGAGCCCAGACAGTAGTATTTGTCACATATGAGAGGTAAGCTTTATCTGGCCAAAATTGGCAGGTCGAGACCCCAAGTAAAGCAGAGTGGCGTGCTGTGGCCGGATTGTTATGCATTACAGGTGGCGGCACGTGGCTGTGGCTGCAGTCTCATGTATGAGAATAGCCTCATGCGCGCACAAATCGGGGACCTCGTAGATCTAGGTACTGGTATTGTCATGTATGAGAGGTCAGCTCAGCCCGCCCAAAGTTGGCAGGTGGTGAATCCAAGCAAAGTGGGGTGGTGCCCTGTGGCTGAATTTTTATATATTCCAGGTGGCGGTGCAAGGTGGCGGCTGCCGAGGTCTCATGTATGAGAATGCAGCATTGTGCCCACCCAAATCGAGCGTCGTGAGCCCAGACAGGAGTATTTGTCATGCATGAGAGGCCAGCTTTGCCTGGCCAAAATTGGCAGGTCGAGACCCCGAGTAAAGCGGGGTGGTGCACTGTGGCCGAATTTTGATATAATCTAGGTGGTGGCACAAGGTGGCAGCTGCAAAGTCTCATGTATGAGAATGCAGCATCGTGCGTGCCCAAATCGAGGGCACCATGGGCCCAGACATGAGTGTTTGTCATGTATGAGAGGTAAGCTTTATCTGGCCAAAATTGGCAGGTCGAGACCCCAAGTAGAGCAGGGTGGTGCGCAATGGCAGGATTGTTATGCATTACAGCGAAGCTGTGGCTGCAGCTTCTCATGTATGAGAAGCTAGCCTCACGTGCGTGCAAAGCCAGAAGGCCACCGGCCCACCCAATAGTATTGTCATGTATGAGAGGTAAGCTCAGCCATGCCCAAATTCAGCAGGTTGCGAGGCCAAGTAGAGCGAGATGTCGGGCTGCGACTGGGTAGTCAGCTGGTGGCTCGAGGCTGTAGTACCAGCTTGTCATGTATAACAGTGAAGGGAGGGGGAAGGAGACTGTTATACATGACAGCCGGCGGTGTGGGGCCACAGTGCCAGTTTGTCATGTATAACAGTACAGAGAGGGGTGGCAAGACTATTATACATCACAGTTGTTGAACTGATCGGTAGGCGCCTGTAGGGCAGCCGGGGATCTCCCGGGTAGATCAGGACAATCACATGCTACCAGCACTCCGGGTATCAGGAGTATCACATGCACTGTGTACTTTATCACATGCATCAGGGATTGGTACTGTACAGTTGCTTAGTCAGACGGTCTCCTACATGTATATAAGGAACCCTGTAGCGTACCACAATCCCAAGTCGCTCAACAGCAACTTTCGTGTGCCTCAAGCCTCACAACCACCAACCAGGTAAGCGACCTAAAGCCCGCTGTAAGAGTTTGCCTGCTCGTCAACAGTAAGCAGTGCGAGCCTGGGCTGCTAGTGGTGTGAAGCGGCAGCAGCGGCTTGTAATATATAACAAGACATGGGCGCGCAGGCACGGGCTATTGTTATACATCGTGAGAGACGGCCTGCATGGGTGTATTGTAAGGACAGTCATTTATGTATCATGGCTGTACTGTAGTTACAAGTCCCTCATGTATAAAAACGATGTTCTGGCCTGCGATGCGCAACTCCGGGAGTGGGAAATTGTGTATAGGGCGGTGGGCTTGGCTGAGCAGCATGCAAGACCAAGGACGACTGTGGAGTGCTGCCGGGTACTATTAGCGACTCTGTGTGCAGCATTTGGCCATCCGCATCGTTTGAAGACGGAACATTATGTGCATTCTCCTCGGTGGCTGTGTCAGAACCCCTGGACTGCACCTGAAATGATCGATCAGCCGGGCAGACGTGTTACGATATAAAGCTCACGCACCATCTCCAGCAGCCGACGAGTTTGATACTGTGTTGGGTGCCATCACGCCACCCGGATAAGCTTGCGTGGGTTCATCTGAGCATTGACTCTGCATTTGTACATTGAGCCGCACTGCGTGGAGGGAGGTGCATGGCCATGCGCGCAACCATTGAGCGAGGTAATGTTGTTGGCATGTCTCCACAGCAAAGTCTCCGGTGTCATGCTTTGATGCTAGTTTAGATATGTGAGTACGAGCAGGACGAGCAGGACGAGCGTGGATATCTACCGCTTCCCTCTTCCTGCACCCCTTCTGTTCGCTGCCATTTGGAACGAGGACTGGTTATGGGTGGCCCAGGACGCTTCCGTTTGCCGCTGGGCAAAGAAGGTCGCCCTGTATACCACCAGTTTTTAGATCACAAGTTATTCACGAGCGCGTTCCATCGTGCTCGAGTTTCCGGGAGTACATGAAGCCACACATACTTGCTGGACATGGATGTTAATCAGCCTAAGTGCAGTGATCTTGTCAAAAAGTGGGTGTGGCTGCCGAAGCCGGCCCTGCGCTGCCAATATAATATAATAGTCATTTTCCACTCGTTGGTCTCTACACGCCCGTACGCCACTGGCATAGGCGCCCACAGTAGTCACCAAATTGGTACATGACAGTTGTGCACACCTATTGTCAGGGCCCTCGCAACCTCTGGGCAATCCTTTGTACTAGCGCATTATTACTCAGCATGATCCCAAAGAGCAACACGACAGCTGCGTGAGCACTCACCATCCAGGTATAGTATTGCCCGTCAAAGGCGCTGAGCCTCTCAGCTGTAACGCAGAGTTATGTCCCTGCTTCAGGATCCAAAGCAAAAGAACTGATCCTTCAATCCCCGATATACAGCGAATAGCATCTACCGCCAGTGGCTAGCAGACCCCCACCCATACACTTGAAGATGTGTACACTGGCGAATGCGTGCGACGTGGGCTGCGGCATCCAATGCTGGCATCTGCGGGTGGAAAAACGCTATCGGGGCTCCTCTCAGATTTCGCCGACGCGTCGCCGACAAGACGTGCCGACGCCAGAAAGTGGCTGCGGTCGTATGTCCCCTAGGCAGACCCTTTATACGACCTTGTCTGTGGTCGCCACCGCTCATGTGCATGTGAGGTACCTATAACCCTGGGCTTCCCTACTTACTCTGAGCTTTTAGGATCAGCAGATACCCCACAGGCTACAGAGTCCCACCAGGGGGCAATATCGATGGACCCGACGAGGTTGCCGAACTCGAGCCTGACGACGAGGTCGAGTGCTAGGCAGAGACTAAGTACGCACACACTATTGTGCAAACAACACGACCAACAACTCACCATTCGATTGATGCACAAACTTACTCTAAATTCCCTCGTAAGCAGATAGGGTCTACATTGGTGTCCCTGTTAGGCTGGCTAGCAGAAATTGAACCAGGCCGGAGCATCAGCAAAGTGTGCAGGTTTTGACGCTCTGACTCACTGAACCGCATCGCTCAGATGATCAGCAGAGGCCAGTGCAGCCCAGTGAATTGGGCACGGTCAGATACTCTCAAACAGGTTCAGACAGGACCAGATTGTCAGATTACAGGAGGCATCAGAGTCCGTCAGCGCCGACATCATCAGACGTTCAGAATTTCAGATCAGTAACAAACAGATAAGATAGCTAGTATATGCAATGATGTGAATGATAGTCGCCATACTTATTGACATAGAACGTCTCAAAGGCGTCCATTGAGTACGACTAAAGGAAACCTATGGGCATAGTAGTATCACGAAACACGGGGGAGAGGTTCATAGCACGGAAAATGGCATCAATATGCACAATTGAAGTAACCTGCTGACCATACTTGTCAAGCTTGGGCTGGATCTTGTACATGCCAGTCACATCACTAGGAACCTCGGAAACCTTCTCAAACCAATCTATCAATGCACAGGGATAACGTGTACCATCATGCTGGACTGCCATAAGGCCCATAACACGGCCTACCATCATCCCCCGCATGCCCGGCTCGTCAGCGTCTGTGTTGATCAAAACCGTATCAAAGCGTGGATGTCCGTGCCATGAGGGGTTTGCCCGGATGAGCTCGCGGTGCATTTCGGTGGATCCGGCGAGCTCTGTGGGCGCGTAGAAAGTTGCGTGAGCGATGCGATGTACGGCAATATTACTGTAGACCTGTGGACACTCCGAGAGATCCACCGAGCTGGAGTCTATAGGTTCGCCATTGTCGTCAAGGTATTGATCAGGATCGGATGCATGCACTTGATCGAATAAGAAGCGGCGGATGAGCTTGCAGAGGTTCGGTTGTTTGTACTCAATAGCAAGAGTGTCGACGCCGCGCATGTACACTGGCCAGATAGGCATGAGCGGTTATTCAAAGTACTAACAATGGTAAGAAA
>JARAOQ010000075.1:0-28689 GCA_029783445.1 Fomitopsis palustris
GAAGTAAGATACTTATCTCTTGGTATGTGACGTTTTCCGAAAGATGCAAGAGAGGGGATACAATATTTGTGGAGAGGCTTTAGCCTGGTCAGTGGTCTATTCGGACATGCGATGAGGACGCGCCATATCCCTGTTCAATGGCCCGATGGACGAAGGCTTCGCATTGCAACCTCCCGTCAGGCTCAGTCGAGGCAGAGCGACGCCATCAATTGCGAGCAATGTGTTTCAACATAGGGGGCCCGCGTGAGGTCACCGGTCCCTGATACAGTGGGTGACATAGGACATGCTATAGCTAGGGCAGCCTACCGTATTAGTTCTTCCTGAGTAACAATGTCCAGTAAGATGTTCTCCGAGTCCATGTATAGGCTCCGCCGCTGGCAGGAGACCAGTGACAGAGTTATAAACCCTGGTCCTTGATGGATTATAGCACTCACTAGGTTCACGTTAACATTCGAGTTGGCGGTGCAGCCTTGAGCTGGCGGTTTTTAAGCGCCTTACCGGCACTGCCACCACGGTAGCGACCCTTCGTCGCTCGTGTGATACATCATCATCTCGGTCCGCAGGACTTTCGCTTGCGTCCAGTACCTCATGCACGGTCCAGCGACGAAAACACAACGGAGGATACCTGGACGGCCGATGTTGTCCATCGTGGACACCAACTGCGACTAGTCTTTCCTGGGCCTGACATGTCTGATCTGAAAACGGTGATGGCGAGGCGAATCCACGGTATTGCGACTCCGCGCGAGAGGCCCCTGGCCGAAGATAACAGAGCTGACATTGAACCTGTTGGTCGCGTCTACCTCTGAGCGGCTCAAGCCACGCGACTAACCGTGACTTATAGACCTAGGGTCGCTAGGTGAGCTGGTCAACGCACTCCCTTCCTCCACACGCCGCTTGCGCGTCCAGCATCAACGCGGTCATTTGGAAGATGGCCATCTCCAGCAGCTTGGTCCCGGACGTAGCCGCCCCGAATGTCAGTATCGCAGCTGGACAAGACGGGTCGGTGTTCATTTCATCTTCACGGCTCCTTCGAACTCTCACGCGTACAATCGACTAGCATATCTGATACAATACTAGCCATACCAGTCCTGGTAATGGTCGCATCGTCCCTAACCTTGCTCGCCGCTTCATTTGCAAAACCACTCGCCAAGGTAGGGAAAATACACCCTATATGCGTCGTGTGGATGCCCACGGTGTGGCTGCACAGACCAGTTCAAATGCTCGTCAACATGCTCCCCTATTGAATAGCTCCGGCCTCTCCACCTGGGTTGTCGAGCGCGGGGGGCCGATCGTTCTGACATGCAATGTTCTCCGGGCTTTCTCCTGCCTCTTCCTTTTTGCTTTATCTGCAACGGCAACTGCTCGAGTGGGATTATATGGGATAGGGCCACAAGACATCTTGGATTTCTTGGTTTATGCGGGCATGCCCATCGCCTTCGTGAGTCCAATGCTCCCCAAGTTAATTCATTGGCTCACCCTCCTTCAAAGCTTTACACGTCCGTTCTAGCCGTTCTAGTGAACCTGCTACACGTGCAACACAGCGTGGTCATTGCGCGACACCTGAACGCTGTGCTTTTCTCCAGTTGGGCTGTTTATGTCTATCGGGACGTATGGCCTTTGGCAACGGTAACTCTGCAGCCACTCGACGCTTCCGAGGGGCCCCTCTTTTGGATCCGTTTTGCTCTACTTACGGTCGCGGGCGTCGTGATCCCTCTTGTGATCCCCCACCCTTACATACCCTTGGACCCCGCTGTAAGTCGAAGTGGAATTGTTGTAGTACTAATGGCTTACCGATTTTGCGCAGAATCCTTGGCCTCATCCGCCTGCGGAACAAACCGCTTCGTGGCTTTCGTTTGCCTTCTACTTCTTCGTCGGAGACACTATCCGGGCCGCAGCGCATGTAAAGCATCTGTCGCTTGACATGCTGCCGCCGATTGCCGATTTTGACGATGCAGAAAATCTCATGAAGCAAAGCTTGCGTGTAAGTTGCGCTAGCGTTATATCAACTGTTAAACTGACTCGGCCCATTGCCGCAGGAACTTGATCCTCTCCGAACGAAGTCTCGGCGACATCTTGCCTTCAGATTGTGGAGAATCTGGCGTGAGTGGCGTTTCCCTTCTTTTCATGGTGCACCCTCTGAAGCATCGCGATACAGGTTTGCAGTGGTTGCAGATGGCTTTTCCGCTCGCTGCGGGTGTACGCTACTCATATTCCTTGGGGTTGTATGCACCCTAACCTGACTTATAGATAGCGCTCAAGTTTGTGGCTCCTCTCAGCATCCGTTATCTCTTGGAGTGAGTATCCCGCATCCAAAGCAACATGCCCATTAACGACGTTATTTAGTTACCTCGAATCCGGGGGCCGAACGGCATTCGTGCGCCCTTGGTTCTGGATCGTAACACTCCTATGCGGTCCTATCCTTAGTGATGTATGCCAGCAGGGCTACACCTACCTTTCGGTATGTGTATGAGTCGCCCTGCGTGCTTGCGCCTGCTGATCGTCTACTCCGTCAGTCACGGCTTGCGACGCATGCAGAAGCTGTCATCACGCAACTCATCTTCAATCACGCGCTGCGAATGCGAATGAAGGCGGAGACATCGGACGCACCGCAGACCAAGGGCGACTCCTCGTCCAAACCTCAGGGCGGTAAACTCAAGAACCTGACTGGGAGGGTGAATAATCTCGTTACCTCGGATTTCGCGTCTGTACGGGCTGGCTGGGATATCCTCTTCCTCGGTATGCCCGATCATCTGCTCACTCTTGTTGAGCCCTTGTCTCATCTGTTACGACAGTTGTCAAGGCGCCTCTTGAGCTGACCTGCTGTATTTGGTTCTTGTATGCGATTCTCGGTTGGAGGTGTGTCATCAGCAGTTCCGTCCATAGGTGTTGTCCGCTGATCTAGCCACTAGCGCTTTTGTGGGCCTAGCAATTATCGTAATCCTACTTCCTGCTCCAGGCAAAATGTCCAGCTTGATACACGACGCTGAAGTGGAGAGGATGAAGAGGGTAAGCTTACGGCTCATGTTTTGAAAATGACGTTATAAACGCATCCCCAGACAGATGCCCGTGTGCAAACGATCACTGAGGGTAAGACATTGGCTTGCGTAAGGTGCAAACTTTGCTGAACCGTATTGTAGCCATGCACGTCGTTCGCATGATCAAGTTTTTCGCGTGGGAGAAACGCATCGAGAACCAGCTTACCGAGAAACGTAACGATGAACTCGCCTGGATTAAAAGGTCCAAGTTGTTGACCGTAGTCAATGACAACATTAAGTGCGTTTACTACAAGGTTGGCTACCTTGGTGTCATGCTCACATGGTTGGGATGCAGCGACCTCATTCCCTTACTGACCATGGTGGTCACCTACGCTACATACGTAAGTCTCTGAAACACTAAGCTACCTTATGTTGCGCTCAACATACTGTGTAGACACTAATCATGAAGCGTCCATTGACGGGTAAGCACCCTCATGTTTACGGCGTCTATTGGTATCTGAAGCGACACCTCCTAGCATCCATTGTTTTCTCCTCCATTGCAGGTACGCCTTCAGGAGAAACGTGGGCGCAATAGTTCTAACTCACCTCCCGATAGTCTTCGATACGTTTACCACCCTGATGCACGTTATGATGAGTCTCATTCCTGGGTATATATCAGGTACGTCGTTTTCGTACGCCCGTGCACCGTGACAACACTCAGAGCGCACCGTTCGTAGCCAAGGTCGCTCTGGATCGCATGAGCGACTTCTTACACAATGTCAGTCGAGCACAAAGTGTTTGAGCTACCCTCTCTGAGCCTGACGCCACCGTACAGACCGAGCTTCTAGATGAGTTCACTGAAGACCATGACTGTAACCTCAGTGCCGCCGATGATGATGGGCAAATCGGTGTCCGCAATGCAGCATTCACCTGGTCTCGAGACGATCCCCTGGAACCCCCGACGACTGGCCCGACTCAGCGGCACTTCGTGCTGCGCGTCCATGGAGAGGTCATCTTCAAGCGAGGACGCATTAACCTCGTCGTTGGCCCGACCGGATCTGGGAAGACATCCTTGTTGATGGCTTTGCTCGGAGAAATGCACTACATCCCGCTGGTCAGCGACTCCTTCTGTAAGCTTCCACGCTCAGGCGGGGTCGCTTATGCGGCTCAGGAGTCTTGGGTGCAGAACGAGACGATAAGGGTGAGCGTTATTCAGGGTTGCACGGGATGTGTGCCAGTGACCGCTGAGTATCTCGATGATAGGACAATATCCTCTTCGGCGCAGCATACGACGAGCGCCGGTACCAGCTTGGTTCGTAGTCGACGTAATTCGTGAGAACGTCTGCTATTTCTAACTGGACCCCGAAGTCCTTGAACAGTGCGCGCTAAAACGTGATCTTGAGCTGTTTGCTGCTGGCGATCTCACGGAGGTAGGAGAGAAGGGTATTACCCTCAGGTGCGCTCGCAATCCTCTTAACCAAACAGCCGCAGGCTAAGCTCTTCTGTGTATACCAGTGGTGGACAGAAGGTAACTTCGCGCTAGCGTGACGTGTTGGTAAGTATTCACTGACACAATCCCAGGCACGCATCACTCTCGCCCGAGCTGTCTACTCGCAAGCGCAGGTGATACTCTTGGATGATGTGAGTAACAAATCTCCAGCGAGGACATACATTCATCATGCTTATATGACCCAGGTGCTAGCTGCCTTAGATGTACACACATCTCGATGGATCGTGGACAAGTGCTTGAAGGGCGAGCTACTCAATGGCCGAACGGTGATACTAGTCGTAGGTCCAATCGATTGCTACCCAGAACCCCTCATCACGGTTTACACAGACTCATAACATCCCATTGGCCGGCCCCATTGCCGAATACGTGGTAGCCGTCGCACAGGATGGCTATGTAAGCGGTCAAGAATCAGTCGCTAGTGCACTGGAACATGACAGCAAGCTCGCTGCTGAGGTTGCCAGAGAACAAGAGGTTGCGACGAATGCAGATGAATCAGCTCCAGCGATAAGCGAGGCCGCTGAGAAAGCGAATGGCAAACTCATCGTAGAAGAGGAGGTGGAACTAGGCCACGTTGGCTGGCCAGCCAGTGAGCGTTCACCTTTCTCAGTAGCGACATGTCCGCTCAACCTACTACAGTGAGATTGTACTTCCGCGTGTTGGGTGGGGGTCACCAGTCTCTCTTTTGGCTCAGCTTTATGGGCAGTCTCGTCACCTTCAATCTGCTCAGTAACTTGCAAACATGGTTCCTCGGCTACTGGGCTCGGCAGTACGAGGGACGAGATCCTGCGGAAGTTCACGTCTCATAGTGCGTTACTTCCCAAGCTATCAGCGTCTCCGTGTGCTTATCCTGTACAAAGCTATCTCTTGGGGTACTGCACTATCATGACTGCCTCGGTTGGCTTTTACGTGGTCGCGTTGACTGTCTTCGTTTACGGCACGTTGAGAGCGTCAAGGGTCATGCACCTGCAATTGGTCACCTCAGTGTTCTCCACGACCCTCCGGTACGATTTGTCATGAGTATTTATAGGAGCGACAGCGCTCAGGATACTCTAGATGGCTAGACAAGACACCAGCATCTCGAATCATCACTCGTTGCACACAAGACATTAAGGCTGGTAAGGGTATACTACGTCCTGCACAGCCTTGACTAACTCTTTGTACAAGTGGATGACCAAGTCGGGAGAATGATGGGTGTATTCATTGAGATGGCGACTGCCATGTTGCTGAAACTCGGCGCTGTCGTGCTCTATTCGCCTATCTTTGCCATCCCCGGGGTCGTCATTGCCGTCGTGGGTAATTGGGTTGGACAAGTATACCTAAAAGCGCAGCTCGCGGTCAAACGCGAACAGAGCAATGCAAGGGCACCTGTACTCGGTCATTTTGGAGCCGCATTCACAGGGATCAGTCAGTATGTCAATGCTTACTGTAGGCTTTACTGACGTCTCTCGTTATTGCAGCGTCCATTAGGGCATATGGCGCCCAGGATGCTTTCAAACGGGAATCCTATGCTCGCATCAACCGCTATACGCGTGCGGTTAGGACGTTCTGGAACCTTAATCGGTATGCGCGTTCTCGTCTGCTGCAAGCATTATTATGCTAACCGAACTCAGTTGGGTCGGCATTCGGATGAACGCCCTGGCTGCTCTCTTTACAGCAGCCCTGGCAGCTTACCTTGTATACGGCAGATCAAACGATGCTTCCAACGTTGGTTTCTCGCTTGTGATGGCCGGTCAGTTGATATCATGATGTCACCTTTAATGATATTGACACCATGTCGAAGTCGGCTTCAGTAGCCAGATATTGTGGTTTGTGAGGATCTTCAATAGATTGGAGGTCTCCGGTATGTTGATCAAATTGTTGGTTCCTCCATTTCCACTCTGATTATATATCGTCAGCCAACAGCTTGGAGAGGATCAAACAGTACCTAGATGTCGAACATGAGCCAGCGCCGACAGTCGATGGGATCCCACCAGCCTATTGGCCTGCAAGTGGAGATCTGAAGGTGGAGAGGTTATCGGCACGTTATTCCGAGGTGAGCGCGTCGCGCACAATCGCACTTCCACTCCTCTTACCCTCGCAGAACGGCCCTCGTGTATTGCACGAGGTCTCCTTTGAAGCGAGATCAGGAGAACGAATTGGAATCGGTATGTCACCATAACTGACTCAGTGTTTTAACTCCTATTTGACCCGAATACGACCGCCAGTCGGTAGGACAGGAAGTGGGAAGGTGAGCTCGATGTGAAAGTGGTGTGCTGCCCCTGACGTAGAACGAAAGAGCTCTCTCGCGCTTGCCTTGTTGCGCTGCATATACACGGAGGGCAAAGTCTTCTATGATGGCTTACCGACGGACAGCATCAATCTCGACGCCCTGCGCTCCAGTATCACGATCATCCCACAATCCGTAAGTCACGACAGAAGACTGTCTATAGTCCCCTCGCTTAACGATGCGCCAAAAGCCGGATCTTCTCAGTGGGACATTGCGTCAAAACCTCGACCCTTTTCAGCAATACGACGATGCGACCTTGAACAGCGCGCTCGAATCTGCCGGACTTTTTTCTTTACAAAGCGGCGCAGCGGAGGGCAAGATCAACCTCGACACCAGTATAGCTAGTGGGGGGAGCAACCTATCCGTTGGTCAGCGTCAGATTGTCGCGTTGGCTCGTGCGATTGTACGGCAGAGCAAGCTGCTCATCCTTGACGAAGGTTCGTACCTCCGAACCGGGCGTGTTTCGATGCTGATCAGATCACCTTCAGCTACGTCAGCTATTGGTGAGTGCATGAGGGTGTGAAGCGGCGTGCCCAGTGACTCATCTGGTCATCAGACTATGCAACAGACACTGTCATTCAGTCGTCGTTGCGCAAGGAACTGGACAGAGGCGCAACGGTGTTGACAGTCGCGCATAGGTTGCAAACTATCATGGACTCCGATAAGATTGTACGTGTGTGTACCTGCCGGCTGTCTGTGGACACTGACAATCTATCAGATGGTCCTTGATGCCGGTCGCATTGTGAGTATACGACGTGCTTACAGCTCAGATGAAGCACTAATGTAGATAACAGGTTGAGTATGACGACCCGCAACAACTGCTCAAGAACAAGCATGGAATGTTCCGCGCCCTGGTGGATGAGAGTCCAGACCGGGAGCTGTTACACGCAATGGTGTACCGTAACAGGTCGGATGCGTAGAATATTCATGTCATGGAACGAACTACTTACAGTGTCTAATGGGCTTACCGGCATAGTATCACGTTCATGCCAGCGCACACTCCATCGAAGATAGACCATATTGATATCCGTGGCATGTAATACTGTTATGTACTGAACATACTGTAAGGACAGAAGCAACGCTGTGGGTACATTGTGTATTGAAGATAAGGCCAAAGGGCGGGCGTGAAACTATGATGGGGGATGGAATCAAGGAGCGTGTCTGAAGAGAAAGTGACAGGAACGTATATGTGGACAGAACAAGGCTACTCCATCCCACGTGTATGGAGATGAACGAGCCCGGGCCTGAGAGAGCAAACATAGCATAGACGGAGAGGCGGAATGTATGTTGTGAACGAGGTCCGAGCACTAGATGAAGCAGCATGGTACTGGAGAATCATTAGAGTAGACGGGCATTGGGGGCAAAAGCATAGCCAAGGGGGATGCCGAGGGAAGATGAATAATTGGAAGTGGCTTGCGGCCTGAGTGTAAAGACGACCTAGAGGCCAGTGGTGGTCCACGTCAGACCAGGCAACGGAGATGAGAGTCTTTGGGGGAGACCACGTGAATGTCGATGGCCGGCTCCTCAGCGAGAACATTGCTGATGGGGTATTCGTCGTCGTCCGTGAGCTCAAGAACCGTCCCTGCGTCGCAGTCCTCGATGTTGACCTCCAGACCGACCGCGATGGAAGCCGCGACGTCGATGTCGTAACCCTCGTAGAAGGACATCAACAGCTTCGAGAAACGTCCAGGTCGAGTAGCGCGGTCTTGAATGGACATGTGGCGCTCTGACTTCCGGTCGATGGAGTCGCGTGCGATGCGACCAAAGACTCCGGCAGACGGGTCTTCTTGAGTGGCCATGGCCTCGGGCGAAGGGGTCGCAGCATCTTCAGTGTCCGTCGGGGAATCAATACCTTCGTCAACCGACTCCGGCGCAGGACCAAGAGCACCGTTCAGCTCGCCCGACTCGTTCAGGATAGCCACCACCTGCTTCGCCCGCTCTGCTTGACGAGCGACCATAGAAGCCTCGAATTCCTGTCGCCTCTGTTCTTGCACCTTCTTGCACTCCTTCTTGAGCAAGTTTCTCAAGGCCTGCGATGAATACGAGGTCCCAAACTCGCGAAGGTTGCGCTCAGCATTCTCGTCCAGGTTCTCTTCGATGTTGATGATCGGCTTCATCTCCTCTTCGCTCGGAGACATAGGGAAGACACGGCGGGGAGGAAGAGGAACGTCCTCCCCCACTTTGTAGTGGATGAGCCCAAGGCCAGAGCCCGAGTTAGCGACCTCAGCGTCAGGACCAGTGTTCCCAGGCAAGAACGTCCAAGTGTCAACCTCGTCAGATCCCACGTTGTAGTTCCCAAGCAAAGGAGAGCGTGCCGGAGCACCAGTCCAAGAGCCAAAGACCGGAGCTGCAGGAGAGGCAGATCCCTGGTTCGAGCTGTTGCAACGAGCACCACCTTCAACATCGGGCGTGAGCGGAGGCGTGTAGGCGGTAGTGGGGCTCCCGGGCAGTCCCAAGAGTCGGAGTCGGTTCTGGTACCGTTCCTCGAACGAGGCATAGATCTTGTCCGCCTCTTCGCGGTTCTTGCGTTGCAGCTCTTCCAGCTCACGACGGCGTTCCTTGCGCACCCGTTGAGTGTCCTCGAAGATACGCTTGCGAAGCTGTTCACTCGACTCAGAGGGGACCAACTCGTAGTGATCCAAGACCACGTCCACGGTCACATCAGGAGCGTCGGCCTCATGCTGAGTCTGAGAGTTGCAGTGAGCTTCAGAGTCGGCAAGCGTAGAGACGATGTTGTCCACAGAGTTTGCCACAGTCACGAGAGCAGAGCCAGTAGATGCGATAGAGAGAGCAATAGACCCAGAAGACTCGCCAGTACTAGTGAGGGAGTCGACAGTACCAAGGGCCAAGTCAGCAAGAAGCGACAAGCGGTGAGAGGCGTTGCTGTCAAGAGAGGAGGCGTTGCTGTACGAGGAGTCGCCAGAGAGCGGGCGCAGAGGGCTGACGAGAGGAGCGACCTTGACCTTGATGTAGGCCGCGTCCACGTCGTAGCTGATGCGGCAGTGGTCGCCAATCTCGGCTTTGAGGTCTCCAGTGAAGCAGACCTACGCAGAAGCTCAGCCACGATGTCAAGAGCAACCGGCCGCGCGGCCCACTTACCGTCTTGCTCGGCTTTCCGTGTGAGGGTGCACTGTTCGCTGCGGGGATATCCTCCAGTGCAGCATCTTCAGTGCGGTGTGCGAAGGCCGGGACAGATGTCCCAATCGACACAACCTTGGCTTTCAGAGAAGGCGTACGGCCGTTTGAGGGTTCCGGCGTGGTTGCCTACACATCCATGAGCACCACGCTCCTATGCAATGACCACAACGAACCATTTCAATTTCAGTAGCAGGCGCGAAGCATCCATCTTCCTTGTCGATCTTAGGAGCCTTGCGATCGTGGAGAGCATTTCCGATTGTGATGTGCTCCACGTCGCTGGTGATCGAGGTGTCTTCGCCATGTTCTTCGAGCATCACATGACGAGCGAGGCGGTCGAGGGCTGACTCCCACAGATCACCTCCACGAGGCTGACCAACCGAATGTCAGCCTTGGCACATGATTCTACGAGCATCTCCACACACCTCCAATTGGAAGGGAAGGAGGCCGCACTTTGCAGACTTGCTGGGTGATGAAATGAACGTTACGCTGGGACTTCCCTCGAGGCCGGAGTCCGTGGTCCCCGTGTCTGTCACTGGCTTCCCGCGGCGTGAGCTCGCGGGCTTGGCCAGTTTCGCAAGGGATTCCTGTGCGGCCACGATGAGCGCGCATGTCACTTCGTAGAATGCTGCAACTCACGAGGGCCTTCTCTGGAAGCGCTTCTCCCATGTGCAGGAAAGCGTTGCCGATGCTCACAGCGTCGGCATCAGTGAGCATATCGCCGATCTTGCGCTCTTCGACGTCGCCGTCGGGCGCCGTGATAGTGTTGGTTTCGAATGTAAGCACCATCATGTCGACCTATGCGGTCAGTCAGCGAGGCTACCAAGGCCAGGAGAGAAAGCTTACCATGTCGGGGTCGATCTTCAGGACGGGCTCAGTCCCAAGCCAGTTGACCTTCGTGTCGGCGATGTCGACTTCGATGTCGGAGGAAACGGTTTCTGTCTCCTTCGTGTCGTCCATCTCGGGCGCAATGACGACAACATCGGTCACCTCGGCGTCGACGTTGGCAGAGGGAAGCTGCTCAGTGACGACGACCTCCTGCTCGGTGGTCTCTGGAGCGGGGTCCGTGTGCACATGTTGACCCTGTTCGAGCGTGAGACGCTGCCTAGAAGGAGTGTATCCGCAGAGCACATACCAGAGGGCTAGGACCGCTGCCTGTGCGCTTGATAGGAGTCGGGCTCGTCTTCGGAGTGCTGCTGGTAACGAGGGTCGAGGCGCTGCTTGGGGCACGTTCGGCGCCATTACCAGGGAGCAGGAGGCGGAGAGGTGGGCGAGGAGTTGAAGTGTCACGGGATTCTTCATCTTCGGAGGAAGAGGTGTTGTAGACCCGGAGGACGTAGACAAGACCGATAACAAAGAGAGCAATGAAAGATACCAGGATAGCAGTGTAGACGATGATCTGCTTCTTGTCGCCGATGGAGAACGTGAGAGTAGACACCCAGGAAGGACCAGAAGAGAGCGAGGCCGGGACGGGAGCCATGCTGGCCAAGCCCGCGTGGGGTTGAGATGCGCAACTGGAAGGTATCGAACTAGTACCGGGGCAAGAAAGAGACAAGGATTGAATGCATGAGCGGCCTGAACTTATGTACTGGGGCTGGCGTGTCGATTCTCCGGTCAGCCTCGAGGGCTGACAGACCTAGCTGAACAAACCGCTGGTCAGTACTGCAATGGACTCCAGCCGTCTCGGTCTATGCCACGCGTGATGTACGAAGTAAACAACCAGAAGCTCTCGCGCCATGTACCCGTTCAACAAGAAGGTTAGCATATAGCCGAGAACACGCGGAAAGGAGCCCGACGTTGTAGTCTCATTTACCTGCCAGTGGGGGTCGCGCACTGGAGTGAACAACGTACTAGTAGTACAGTATTAGTTACAGGCGCTAAACAATCCGCACTACCGTCTTATGTAAGATCTCTCATTCAATTGTCGAACTCGATTGAACCCACTTGTGTTAACCGCCGATGCTCCGCCCGACGAAATCCGATATGCCGTTGCAGTCAAACATGGATGGCATGACGGTACACTCTTCGAAAGATGGGAGAAAGTGATCATGAATTGCGAACAGTAATTGACAAACTGTCGTAAGGGTTACGACGCTCTGAGTCGCTAACAAGGATCCGCAGAGACCAAAACAGACAGTGATTGGGAAACTCTCCTACACGTCACCGCAGTCGGCATTGTCCTCTGAGTCATCCTCGTCGCTAAGAAGGTTGCGTGCACTGCGCATGGTAGCGATGGTAGGCCGTAATGGCAAGGGGACGGTGTGGGCGGCTTCCATATGAGCAGTGGCTAGCATATTCTAATTGCAGCGAGGGTAAATGTGAATGAATGATGTCTGCTGTAGCGACGTAGGCACGTACGTTCGCATCTCTCGCGGACCAAAGTCGAACGATCTCTTGGGGTGCGTATTGAACCTCTGCCCCAACTCTCTTCTGTTTTGAGTCCCAATAGCGAACGATTTCGGCCGTCACGGATACCTCAACGAAATCGCCTTTGTTGAACACGAGCTCTGACGCCTTGCCGATCTTCCCGTCCGGGAGTTGCATGCCGAGGGATAGACGATGCGCGACCGTCCAGTCGTGTTGGATGGTGCGAATAGCCTGCCTATCGGCGTAGGACAGCCTGACGCTCTTCACCGTGCGGGCTGACGATACACCGATCTACTGAAGTCAGCGGGAGTGGGGATGTAGGGGAGATAATAGACATACCCGGGTGAAAACGCGACGACGAAGATTAATCGCGGTCTCGCTTCGTTCGGGTAGCGTAGTTGTTGCCCGGACGCTACTATGGGCCAGTTCATCTAACGCACGTAGAACACCGATTTGCGGCCCAAACGCTTCGTCTTCCTCTTTGCCTACCAATGTTATATATTGCACAGCCTTCATGACGTTCTCCGCAGTTCTGCAGAGTGCATTAGCAAATAATACCACCATCTGCGAGTTAGGACTCACCCGTCCCAGTCGCCCAACGGGCGGACATTAAACCGGGCTAGGAACCCGTGGACGCGGAAGAGAACACGCTGAGGGCTGTCTGCTCGCTCGTCGTTGAAAAGCTTGGGTGACCATAGCAAAGCGTAGGGGGTTCGTTTACCATTGCTTGATCGGTACATAGGACTGTCGTCGTCGACAGTGACGGTGGCCCACTGTGTAAGTGCATCAAAGGTGGACGGCATCATCTCCCACGGAGAGAGGCGATCGTCGTTGCTAACGTCGCAACCAGCCTTGCCCAGATTAGCAGGCCAGGCGTCGCGCAACAGAGCACCGTTCCTTCCTACGTACGCTGTGAGATATGTGTAACAATAGGTCGAAGGAGAGTACATACCAACGATCAGCGACATGAGCGACAGTACGGGGATTAACGTTATTACATTCCTCCCTCGCAGTCGAGCAGCCTATTATACCGGAAGCCACCAAACAGGGGGGGTGAGCCGAGGTGTACAGTGGAGTGATGCGACGGATGACTACCCCGTACTGGGCGAGTGGAATCATTTGATTCGCTTTCGGAGCGCATTCAGGGTGTACGGAAGCAAAGGAGAGCCGGGTACATCTCCTAAAAGACTCCAAAGCCCGGTCCAGCACCAGGGGAGACATACAGGCGGGTGACGGCGATTATGGATGGCGAAGTGATCCCTGGCACTGTCGTACACGGTGGATGGCACGGTCAGATATGCAATGAGGCGGATACTAAACAGAGCCGCGCACACGTTCATGGCGACCACTCTGTGCTGAAGTTGTGATCTTCGGTCACACAGCCCCTTGTTGTCCTCCCTTGCTACCAGCAGAGATCCTTTAGCGAAGTAATTACTGTGATGGCCAACCTAAGGTGAGTAATTGCACAGTGACGGGGTTGGGTTTATGGCTGACGAGCGATCAGCAGTGAGCTGTCTATGACTCGCCGGCAGAAGACGGCAAACGACACCACACATAATGACTTTCAGCGGGCGCCACGCACGAGGAACGCAATGTATGTCGGAGTCGTTGATATTCGCCCTGCGTAGTGCCTCATGATGGCGGCTCAGGCAGTGCGTTACCTCAAGTGTGGAAGACCTGGATATGCGTAAATACACTGTCGGTGTACGATGACGGATTTGACATGATGGATGTGGACAACGACAACTGTCGCCGTAGAGGAGGTTGGAGAATGACCGAGGAAGAGGGCAATTATCTGGAGTAAGTGCGCACACCGCGCGGCTAGGAAGGAAGGACTGACTCTTTGCGCCACGCAGTCACCTGTCTCGCGTTGTTACTTCATCAGATGAGCGCTCGGGGTTATACAACATTTTAAGGAGCAGGCCGACTGCAACTACCTGGATTTCACCAGGATCCGACGTCAGGCGGCAGTGAATGCATTGCGCCGGCAATGTTGTGAGGTTTTGGATTGTAGGAGAGGTAATGTGTGCCAGTTTTCAAACACCCGACGGTCAGTCGTACCCAACTGTCAGCGTGGAAATACTTCACTGTCGCACCGGAGAGCAGGATCAGTGGGCATCTTTTCTGGAAGTGTTTAGGGGCAGCCAATGTAAGCTTTGCCCGTATCTATTTGGCTTCAAATAATAGCGCCGTCTAGTATGGCAGGGGCCTACGAACATCGTGGTCGCTCGTCGTCAAATGCACTGGTGCCACACAACATCAACAGGTAACGTGGTGAGCAGTTTAGGGGCCGGGCCAACTACAGTGTTCCTGATGGGTTGCATATCGTGCCATTTCATCAGACGTTTGACGCTACGGACATGTTTGATTACACTGTGCCAATGCGTCGGTGGCCGGTGGGTGAAATAAGAAATGATGACCTCATACTCGCCGAAGTGCACGTCGTGCGTGGCCGGAAGGCGAGAAGTTTGGGAGACAATGTATAGATGGAGTGACCTTTAATTACGGTCAAGAGATTACAATGGCCAGAAACCAACATATCACATATCAAAACTGAAAGTCGTCTTCATCATCGACCGCCAGGAGATTCGGGGGCGGAGCGTCAGGTCCCACAAACAGAAGTGTGACTGCACCTAACTCCAGTCCTACTCGATAACGGTCCCAATCCCCCTTGAATGCCATTTTCCCGTTCGGCTGGCACTTCCACCGGGAGATGCGGACCTCAACCAAGACGGTGTCATTCACGCCGAGGAGAGAGGGAGGATACTTCTCCATATTCTTGTAACCGACAACCTTCTTGCGACCGTCATAGCAGAGATCGAAGACAGCAGGCTGTGCAAGCCGTGAGGACAGATCAGAAAGGCGGGGAAGAACATACCGTCGCCACGGACTCTCCCTTGCTACGATATGCCATATTTTTGGATGCCATCAATGCACCATCCGTAAGTGGTTCAGACGCTGATGCGACCGCTCGAGACGGAAAGCCTAACCCTCTAAACGAACGAGAGGCCAAGGCCGAGCTGTGGGGGCGAGGCCTTCCGGTGCAGCGAGGAACTGCGCTCGAGAAATGAAGATATGGGTGGTGGTGGTGGTGGTCTATGTGGAGAGGGCAGAGTTCGGGCAAGACTCAACTCGACGGGGTGTACGAGGGAAAATAGGGCTTGATGACCGCTCCGAACTACGACGTGCCTTTCGAACCGCTTCGAACGACCTTCGAACTTGCTGGCACTGGACCAGAACTTGACTGACCGAACCGACTGACGACGCGCTCCGAAACGAGAGAAAAGGGAAAAATGAGATCTAAACGGTACTGAGAGCTTGCCCTCCTTTTGGCAGAGGGTTTGTTTATATACAGGTGGCTTTTGCCGAAAACTATGCAGTACCAACCGTCGCTCAGCCACTCCGAACCCACCACGCGGCGTCCGATCACCTCGAAGGACAACTCCTCAACTCGAACCGTTCGACACCTACCCATCATGGATGCGCCAGTCGAAGAAGCACTTCCGCGTGCCGACGCACACATCGCCCGGTACCATCGTCTTCTTGCCCTCGTGCAGGCCGAACGGTTCTTCGAACCGGCGGGTGCTAGCGTCGAGGCCAAAGAGTGGTTGGCCTGGGCCCATTTCGTACGCTGGGTGCTGGTAGGTATGACACAGCCCAGAAGCTCGATGTTGCTCACGCTCCTGACAGCGTTCCCTCTTCGAATCGTTCTCGAACGCCGTTGCTGTTCGCCCCGGTTCGCTGCGTTCGCCGTACACGTACCCCGCCGTCGTAGCCACCATGAACCGTATCGATCGCGTTTTTGAAGAGGGAAACGTCCCTCCTGGACGAGGTGTCCCCTACGCTCCTCTGGCATGGGATCCGCTGTTCGTGCCAGGGCCGATCGAGCTCAACGCCGCCCCGTTACAATTTCCAGGCCCGCCCGAATTCGCTGCCGAACCGATCTACCTCGAAGACTGCCGCGAATTGCCCCGTACGTTCAACGAACTTCGTACCGCTTTCGGTGCGCTTCGAGAGGAGGTTCGGTCGGAGTCCCGAGAGATTTTGCAATGCCTTCACTCCTTGCAGTACAGTATTGACCATCTTGTCGTGGTGGCTGCTGGGGCACAAGGTATCGACCTGGCGGGGCTTATACGCGATGATACTGCTCCAGGGCGTGCTGAGAGGGGAGGACCGGTGCTGGGAGGCAATCGCCGCAGCCCTCGTCCAAGGTTCGGTCGAGGGGACGGTCGCTAGTATCGTAGCCCTGTAGCCTTCGCTTCGAAATAACGATCTGTGATTCGACACGTCGAAGGGCTTTCGAGTCGGCCTCGTAACTTGTGTATCAGTTCGACGTTTCAGAACCCTCGCTCGGCACCGTTATCATGCCAATATTCGCGTTTTTCGGGGCACAGCTCCGCTAGGGGCGTATCATCCTCCCTATTGCTGAGATCCTGACCGTCCTCGGTCAGTGCTTCGTGTTCTAAGTCCAGGGGACTGGTTCGGGCCGGCGGACCGCTCTACGAGCCGTTCGACAAGTCACCGGTTGTTGCCTCGGTGGCAAATCGACGCCTCGGAACCAAAAGTCTATTTCGAGCGCTCTTCGATTGCGGATCGTTCCGTCGAAGCCCCGTGTCGAAGTCGCCGCCCCGTGAGAGTTCGAAGCACCGTGGATTTGCCTCCGCGCCTCGTGGCCCGTGTGCGGTCCTGGTTGACAATAGGGGGTCTGGGGACTTAGGGAATCGCGCTCCCCTTCGCTTCTTCGCTCCCACCTCTTCGCTGCCCTCCTCCTCCTGCTCGAAATGCCTCGCACCCCATCCGTTTCGACCCCGCAGCCGTCGCTCGGCACTCTAGGCAGCTCTGCCGATTCGAGAGCGGCCAACGCCGCCATCAAGTGGGCTAGCTCGACGCCCATCCCTTCGGATGCGGACGCCTTCGAAGACTGGCTCATCGCTGGAAGGCGGCGCCTCGTAAGTGCTTTCCTTACCAGCTTCCGCTCTTAACTACGACGCTGTTTTCCAGGAGGGAGTGGCCCCCTTTCAGGACACCCGGGTCGCCGTTCTGGCCCGCCAAATGACCGAACGGGTCCTTATGGAGGGCGTTGGCCGGAACTTCGAGGCAGCACAGACCGCTGCGGACTCCCTCGCCTGGCCCTGGCTCGTCAACGCGGTCGAGACGATTCGCCTCGAAAGGCAGTTCTCCCAGGGGGCTCGGCTCTCCCCCGCGAGCGCAGCAACTCTTCCACCCTCGACCGTCCCTTCGCAGGATACGTCGAAGGCTACCACAGAGGCTGAGGTGAGTGCTCTGCTCCTTCCTTCCATTCGAACTTTCTAACCCTCTTTCGAGCCCGATGCCGACGAGGAGCGCGACCCCTCGCCACCTCCACGCCCGAAGCCCCGACCTATCAAGAAAAAGGTGGTTTCGGACGCTGCGGACGAGGATGATGAGGGCGATCCCCTTCCTCCTCGAACCAAGGGTAAAGGCAAGTCGCGCGCACTCCCGAAGACTCCCCTTTTTCTTCCAACCTCGGACGAAGAGGAGGATGCGGCGCCTTCGAGCCGCAAGTCCCCAAGCGAGGGCCTCGAGGTCGAGCAGGCTCAGGACGAAGCAGGCCACGAAGAGCCCGAAGGTGTTGACGAGGGGCCCCCATCAGCGAGTACTCGCTCTGCTCGGGGTGGCCGCCGCGGTCGACGCACCTCGCGCGGTTCGAAGGCCGCTAGCAGTGGCCGAGCGAAGAAGACCGCACCGTCTCCTTCTTCGAGGGGTAAGGTGGCGGCGGAGGTCTCCGTACCGGAGGTAGGCTGCGCATCTTGCCCCTCTTCTTCTTCTGCTACACTGACGTTTTGCGTCCGTAGAGTGGTTTCGTACCCGAGAGTACACGAATGCTACACGAGCACGGCGGTCAGAGCTCGCCCGAGATTCGTGCACAGCGCGCCGCGGATATCCGTTCGCTCTTTGGGGTGGTAAGTCGCCCTCCTCCTCTCTACTCTCTTGGCCTGTACTAACTCTCCTCAGTGCGATCGTTGCGTTAGGTACGAGAAGCCGACGACTTGTGTGTGGAACCCGCAACGTCGGCAGTGCTCGAAGTGCACTGCCGAAGGCCAAGCTTGCTACTGGGGTGGGTGCACCGCCGACGGCAAGTTCAAGCAAGAGCGCGCCCGTAAGTGTGCCGTTTTCGAATCTTGTCCTTGCTGACTTCACTCCAGGTGCTTCGCAGGCTGTGGCGCCACTCGAAGCGGCTCCGTCGACTGCCCTCACGCCCCTGCCCGGTCGCCCGCGTCCTGCGCGCTCGGGGACTGTGACTCTCCGGAGTTCGGTCCTCGACGACGCCTCGCTCGCCTTGCGCGAGCCCCTCGACGCGGACCTCGTGGTCCCGGCGTTCGAGGAGTCGATTCGTCGGCTCGACGCGCAGGCGCACGCAATCCAGGTGCAGAAGGCGGCATTGCTGGCTGCCATCGCTCGCGCACAAGGCACCGCGCCCCTCCCCGCCCCTGGCGATGAAGAAGAGGGTGCTGCTGGCCCTTCGAGCCGTAAGCGCGGCCGTTCGTAAGTCGTCCGTCGCCATCTCGCATTCCCCGCGCTCGCCGTTCCGTGCTCGCCCCGCCCCGTGTCCGTATCCGCCGCCGCCGCCCCTCGAACATTTTGTCTTTGTATAATACTGCATGGTCCTGTAAAGTCGTACCCCCTCCGTTCCGAAAATAAAATATTCGCTTGCTGCACTTGACGCGTGACATGTAAAGATGCCTCAGAAACAGAAATCAGGTGACGCATAACTTAGCTGTGAAGGGTATCTTTTCTATAGTACAAGTCCATCGTTCGGGCTACTCCGAAACTTCGAACGTTTCGAAGACCTGACCTAGCTCTTCGAACGGTAGCTGGTTGCAGTTCCGCCTGTAGTAGAGGTAGGTATCGTCCTCGAAGTCCTCTGGGCCGTCTTCGTCCATCTCGTATAGCGGCCTCGACTGCTCTTCCTCGTCGGGCAGGTCCTCTTCATCGTCTCCTAGGTCCTCCGACTCTTCGAGCTCCCGCACTCTCTCCAGGGGGACGTCCAGCATGTCTAGTCGTACCTTTATCGCCCTTCTTGCTAGATACGGTATGACTCGAAACGCTGCAATCGGTCTGTCCAGCACCGACCCGTCGAGCTCTGCTATGATGTATGCTCCACCTCGATTGCGCGAAATTACCACCATAGGCCCATTATAGCGCGGTCGCATCTTGCGGTTGAGTGACTTCTCTATGGCTGTATTACGCACCAGTACTAAGTCTCCTCTTCCGAAGTCGAAGTTGCGGATCGTATATTGGTGCTCGCGTTCGAAACGTTGTGCAGCCATGCGCCGGGCTTCGAACACTTTCAACCTTAATCGAGCTACCTGGTCCCTGCGTTTCTGTAGCGCTATTGCTCTCGCCGCGATCAGGTCCGTCGTGTTGATGATGCCAGTTGGGGGAGGTACCAGGTATGTCGCTTCCACGACGTCTAAAGGCAATATCGGGTGCGCACCTGTTACTGCGAAGTAGGGAGAGCACCCCATTCGCTTCCTGACCGTGACCCGTTCTGCCCACAAGACCGAGTAGAACACGTCTGACCACTTCGATTGGTCGCCGTCCGCAGCCTTGAAGAGTGCCTGGCGCATGTCGAAGTGCGATCGTTCGACGATACCGTTTGCTCTCGAGTTGTAGCCACTGATGCGGATATGCTTGACGTGATACTTGTTCTCGAGGTACCCTAGAGCCTTGACCCACGGCGTGCCGTTGTCCGAGACGATCTCGACTAGTGTTCCCCATCTACAGAGGATGTCTTCAAATAGCCAGTCGCCCAGTGCTTTCGCCGTTTCCCTGCGCAGTCGACGACCCTCTGGCCACGCCGTTGTTGCACATCGTGCCGAGCAGACCAGCTTGTACCCTCCTGACCGCGGTAGGTGGAACGAATCGACGTACGCCATTACGAAACACCCAGGTGGGGACGGAACGGTCGGCGGTATCAGGACTTGTCGAAGTTGTCTCTTCTGGCATAGGTCGCACGTTCGTACGTACCAAGCGACGTCTGTCTTGTACTCTGGCCACCAGAATCGCTCCCCGACGGCTGCGCTTGTGGCATGTATCCCTCGATGTCCAGTTCGATCGTGGATTTCGCGTAATGCTCGCAATCGGCGGTCCTTGTCCAGTACCACCTTGTGTGCGCCTTCTGGGTCTTTTCGCCAAAGTCGGTTACCTCGAATAAAGAACTGCGCCGCGTATTTGTACAGCGTTGCGAATGCCTTGTCCGACATCCCTTCTGGTCGTTGGGGCGTTTCGAGGAACCTTCGAACGTCTTCGAGACGGTGTTCGATCTCTTGCGTCTTTTCGCTGCGCGGCACAATTGAGTAGTCGTCTTCGTCTTCTTCTGCGACGCCGTCGCTGTTGCTACCCTCCCTATTGCTGAGATCCTGACCGTCCTCGGTCAGTGCCAGGATGGCAGCCGGCTCTAGGCGTGGTCGCGTGGGGAACGGTGTTCGGCTCTTCTGGTGCATCTGTATCATGTGTACGAAGGAATACAAGTTGTCGATCCAGTCGTCGAACTCCTCGTCGTCGTCCTCGTCCCGGTCGTCTGGCTGCTTGGGTCGTCTTGACAGTCCGTCGGGTCCATGCGAAGTACCAGGGACATGCACGAGCGTGAAGTGGAACGTCAGAATGGACACAATCCAGCGGTTGATGCTAGCACTTGGCGAGATGTCCGGATTTGCCAACATTCCCTTAATAGACCGAGCGTCGACTTCAACTACCAGGTTTCGAACTCCAATCAGGTATAGTCGAAGGGCTCGAAGCGCGCGAAACAGTCCGTAGATCTCCAGTTTCGGTTGCGAGAATCGTCGTTCCCTGTCGTTGAGCGTAATAGAACCGAATCGATTGTAATATCGCCGCTTTGGGTTGGCCGGGTCGCACTGGCATAACAGATACCCTACCGCAATGAACGACGTATCAACGGCGAGCACAACCGGTGCGTCCGACTCGTAATCGATTGCGCGGAGGGCTGGACTCTCTAGCAGCGCCTGCTTCAGCTCGTCCTGCGCCTGCTGCTGTTCTGGGCCCCATTCGAACGGTACGTCCTTGCGGGTAAGTCGTACTAGCGGGTCCGCACGGCGTGCGAAGTCCTTGATAAATATCCGGCATACTCCAATGGTTCCTAGGAAGGCGCGAACGTCGGACAGGTTTTGACACGGTCCCCAGTTCTTTATCGCTACAACTCGCGATTCGTCAGGTAGTCGTCCTTCCGGAGTACATCTGTGACCGATAACCGTTGTCTCTCGAGCGATGAGGATGGATTTCACCCCAGAGAACGTTCCACCAGCGTAGCGCATCCTCGTTACGATTCGATTCAGGTTCTGGAAGTGCTCCCAGACGAATCGACGGATACCACTGTTTTCGGAGAGAACTTCGCCGCCGTAGTCACTAGCTGGTCCCTTGACTGGTACGTCGTCGATGTAGGGCACCGTAAACTCGGGGATTTCGGGCTGGAGGATATACGTGACGTCGTCGTGGAATATCGGTACCGCGTTCGTCCAACCCATGGGCAACGTCGTGAGTCTCATTGCACCGTACGGTGTCTGAAACGTTGTCAAGTCCCTAGAGCTCTCGGCTATATACCGTTCGTCGTAACCGACGAATAGGTCGAGCATCGCTCCACAGGGTCTGCCTCCGAATTGCTCTGCCAGGTGCTCCGGTGTTGGAGTCACTCCCGAATGTTGGATCGTTACTGCATTGAGCGGTTCGAGAGAGTGCACGATTCGAAGCGACTTGCCATCCTTCTTGACCACACAGAACCATCTCGACCGGTATGACGAGTTCGACGGCTCATAGACTCCCGAATCGATCTTCTTCCGTATGATTGCGCACACCTCTTTGTACAGTCCGGGCGGGATCGGTATGTTCTTCTGGACCCAAGGGGTATGGGGGATGACCGGGAAATCGATTGGTGGAAAATACTCTCCCTTGAAATTGCCTCGCTCGCTGTCTGCCCAGGCGAAAGCGTCGTGATTAGTTGCCATGAAATGATGTAGTAGCCTTCGCTCCTCTGGCAGCAGGAAGTCCCCGTCGTGTAGCTTGTCCGTGTTGGCCGCTCTCTCCGCCGTGTAACGCCCTCTGGGTTCGAACGGCGGCGGCTGCACGGATAACTGGCGCATCGTGCTCAGCGGGTCGCCGGTTATGTTTCGTACGATTCGAAACTTCTCGGGGAGTGCGCCCAATACGGGCCGAGTCTTCATTGCCACTGGTTTGTACTTTTTCTTCGTCTTCGCTTGAGCGTACACTTCGATATTAGGAGCTGAGTTCGTAGCATAGAATGGGGTATTGCCTGCCTCTCGACTAGAGCCGAAGGCCTGTGTTCTTGTGTTCGATTTTGATTCGGACTGCGGTGCATAGTCTGAAGTGGGATTCGATTGCTGACTGGCGAGTGCGTAACTATACACAGAATTCGAAGCGGTCCCGGGCGCGGATAAGTACGTCGCAGCCAACACCGGTTCGTCTAAGGAGGAAATAGTCGCATAAGCCGAGACAGTAGGAACGTCATTCTCGAAATCCACCACTAGGGCGACCTGATCGTCGCCACCTTCACAGACTAAGTGCTCGAACGCTGCCGCAGTCCGTTCGGAAAACCCTGCCTCGATTCGGGTCGCGGTCGAACTCTTGCTTTCGTAGGTATGCTGATGTGTTGGCCAGTGTTCGGGCAGACGATGGTAATGGTCTGTCGTTCGTCCGAGTAATTCTGAACCACGCTTTCCGTCAAAACGTCGAATGGTCGACCCAGTAGCACATCGTACGACGCCCTCTCGATAACATGAATTTGCAGGTAGAGCGTGATCGGTCCGATGGTGCAGGGAACGTTTCGAACTAATCCGAGCGACCTGTCGTAGCCCCCGTTCGCCGATTGCATCGTTAGTGTCACCTTCGGGTCGTACATGAGGTTGAGTCGGTGGCATAGCGCCCCAGACATGCAAATAACTTGCGAACCGGGGTCCAGGATACAGTCGACTTCTTCCGTGCGATCGATCTTCATCGGGACGGTTCGAAGGGCATGCGATTCAGATGCGACTAGAAAGCCATCTTCTGGGGGCGCCGAGTTATAGAGCGAGTCGTAGATGTCCGGTACAACCATAGCTCCTGTTTCCAAGGCCTCGCCATGACAGTCGACGGTGAGCTGCATCGTCTCGGTGACTGCCTCTTCGTACACGCCAGTCGAGGTCGGGTTCGGCTGCGCATTCTCGACGATGCGCTTGGGGGTAACTGCTTCTCGATACCGATTTCGAACGTCTGGCGAAATGGACAGAATCTCTTCGACGGTCATGGGGATGCTCGCGCTCTTCATCGAACGCCTGAAGATGTCGTCGGCAATTTCGCGCTGGACTACGGGGGCGAGGTTCGTATACGATCCGCCTCTGGTCTGGTATTTGGCCGGAGTCGCGAAGTTTCTAGCCGTAGGAGGCGCATAAGTCGCGTCCTTTGCTCGAGCGTAGGGGTGGATCGGTTCCTGGCCCGCAGTCTGCCTGTCGTTGCGGACCGGCGTGTTCTGGTCTCGGTTTGCCAACGAATCGCCCTTCTGCGACGGCTCTGGGGTAGGCGGTCGGTTCGATCCTTCTTGCTGGTCGCCTCCCTCCTCGAATCGAACTCTTCTGTCGGTGTTCCTCGCCGGCGACCTCGTCCTGCCGTTCCCGGGGTTGCCTGGTCTCACCGTGCTTCTCTGAGGGCGGCTCTCGATAACTACGCCGTCGAAAGCCGTCTTCTGACCGGTCGCAGCTTGCGCGTTGGCGTACAGCGATTCGAGGCGCAGGATCTTGCTGTCGAGTTCTTCGATTCGCTCCCCTAGGTTTACTGCCCGAGTTTCGGTGTATCCTACCGGCTCTTCGACTGCTTCGTAGAGCATCATTCCTGCTGGCGGGTGATCCTGTGCGTCCGTAGCCTGCGGCTGCCCCGGCGTTCGAATGAGCCCGTTCTTTTTCGCGTACTCGAGGATCGCGTCGCGGATAGTCTGCTCGCCTACGCGCTGTAGGTACCGTCCGTCGAACGCTACGATTCTTCCTTCTGGGGACCGATGACAATATCCCTTCGCCATATCTTCTTCGACATGCCTGCAGTTTCGAATCCGGCACCCTATCTCGCCACAGTACAGACAAGTGGGGCTATCGCGTTCGTCGGGCCTCCACAAACTTCTAGGCGGAGGGGGACGGAAGCCGCTCATGGGCGGCGGCCCTCTACCAGCTGCGGATGCCGCGACGCCTTCGAAGGTATGTATCAGACGTTCGATTACGGGCAGCAAGTCCTCGGCCTTCATCTGCGGTTGTGCAGGCGGATTCGATTGTGGTACGGACGGCGACGCCGCTGGCCCTACCGTGTTGGCGGTGGATATGCTGTGAAACGTCGTTCCAGGGGTCGGACCGTCTAGAACCCAGAGTGCGGCCTCGTAGATCTCGTTGACGGTCCAGGGTACGCCTCTAGGATGGTCCGGGTTCTTGAGGAGAAGTCGATTCTCGACGTGCATCCAGATGCGCGGGGGAAATCCTTCTCGAAACTTTCGATCTTGTTCGAGCGACGCCATCCACTTCTGCTTCTTAAGATACTCCGAAATCGCGAAGAAGTCTCGGTAGTAGGCAGCGAGGTCGTAGGTGTTCGCCATGCCGACAGACTGACGATGCTGGACGACTTTGTCGAGGTCTGCCATGCTGTACTTGTGGTTATCGTCTGAACCCGGATAGAGAGTTCGAAGGGCCTTCTTGAAATCTTCGTAGGACTTCGTCTCGTCGCTGTACTCGGGAAGCGTCCGCCACAAATCTGCGGTGAGGTACTGAAGATATCGGACGGCCCATTGCTTCTTTTCGGTGTCGTCTACGACTCCACAACGCTTGAATAGTGTTTCGAGTTCGAGGAAATAGCCGTGGAACGCAAAAGGGTCGTTAGGATCGAAAGTCGGTGCCGTGGGATGGCCCTTGGCCGGCATCGCAGGCAGGCTTGCGTTTGTCGACATCGTAGGGTGCGCAGGGTCCGGGGTAACTTCGACTTGCGGTACGACGGGACTGGTATTGGCGCGAGGTGCTCGAGTTGTTCGACGAACTCGAAGGGGTATCACGCCGGTGGTGTCTGCGCCGCTTCGTGTGACTGGCGTTTCGAATGTGCTGACCGTCGGACTCGACGGAGGGGAAGGGGTAATCGATGGAAGAGGCGATGACGACGGCGTTCTATACGGCGGCGATGGGGGAACTTCGTCTGACGATTCTGACGTTTGATGGGGTATAGGGCGGCCGATTCGCGACCTAGGTTGGTTGTTTCGTTCGAAGGAGCTTCCCTGGTAACTAGGACCGGGGACACGCTCGACCTCGACGAGTGGAAGTAAGTTGGTGGGTAGAGTCGAGGACTCTGAGTTGGCGATAGGTTCTCCTAAAATTCGGGCTGCTGCGCCACGTCCGAGACGACTATCGAGTGCAAAAGCGAGTAGAGGATGTTCGTAGTGAAGGTAGTCGTCGAAGTCGACTAGGAATAGGAGTTGGGAAATCTTGCTCTTTACCACCCCCTCGCGGTGGGCTCCAATATGATGCGACCGCTCGAGACGGAAAGCCTAACCCTCTAAACGAACGAGAGGCCAAGGCCGAGCTGTGGGGGCGAGGCCTTCCGGTGCAGCGAGGAACTGCGCTCGAGAAATGAAGATATGGGTGGTGGTGGTGGTGGTCTATGTGGAGAGGGCAGAGTTCGGGCAAGACTCAACTCGACGGGGTGTACGAGGGAAAATAGGGCTTGATGACCGCTCCGAACTACGACGTGCCTTTCGAACCGCTTCGAACGACCTTCGAACTTGCTGGCACTGGACCAGAACTTGACTGACCGAACCGACTGACGACGCGCTCCGAAACGAGAGAAAAGGGAAAAATGAGATCTAAACGGTACTGAGAGCTTGCCCTCCTTTTGGCAGAGGGTTTGTTTATATACAGGTGGCTTTTGCCGAAAACTATGCAGTACCAACCGTCGCTCAGCCACTCCGAACCCACCACGCGGCGTCCGATCACCTCGAAGGACAACTCCTCAACTCGAACCGTTCGACACCTACCCATCATGGATGCGCCAGTCGAAGAAGCACTTCCGCGTGCCGACGCACACATCGCCCGGTACCATCGTCTTCTTGCCCTCGTGCAGGCCGAACGGTTCTTCGAACCGGCGGGTGCTAGCGTCGAGGCCAAAGAGTGGTTGGCCTGGGCCCATTTCGTACGCTGGGTGCTGGTAGGTATGACACAGCCCAGAAGCTCGATGTTGCTCACGCTCCTGACAGCGTTCCCTCTTCGAATCGTTCTCGAACGCCGTTGCTGTTCGCCCCGGTTCGCTGCGTTCGCCGTACACGTACCCCGCCGTCGTAGCCACCATGAACCGTATCGATCGCGTTTTTGAAGAGGGAAACGTCCCTCCTGGACGAGGTGTCCCCTACGCTCCTCTGGCATGGGATCCGCTGTTCGTGCCAGGGCCGATCGAGCTCAACGCCGCCCCGTTACAATTTCCAGGCCCGCCCGAATTCGCTGCCGAACCGATCTACCTCGAAGACTGCCGCGAATTGCCCCGTACGTTCAACGAACTTCGTACCGCTTTCGGTGCGCTTCGAGAGGAGGTTCGGTCGGAGTCCCGAGAGATTTTGCAATGCCTTCACTCCTTGCAGTACAGTATTGACCATCTTGTCGTGGTGGCTGCTGGGGCACAAGGTATCGACCTGGCGGGGCTTATACGCGATGATACTGCTCCAGGGCGTGCTGAGAGGGGAGGACCGGTGCTGGGAGGCAATCGCCGCAGCCCTCGTCCAAGGTTCGGTCGAGGGGACGGTCGCTAGTATCGTAGCCCTGTAGCCTTCGCTTCGAAATAACGATCTGTGATTCGACACGTCGAAGGGCTTTCGAGTCGGCCTCGTAACTTGTGTATCAGTTCGACGTTTCAGAACCCTCGCTCGGCACCGTTATCATGCCAATATTCGCGTTTTTCGGGGCACAGCTCCGCTAGGGGCGTATCAACGCTGCACGTTGCATGTTAGTGAATCGAAGGGAACCATCGGCAAGACTCACCCTGCCAACCTCCATGAGAGAGAAGATACTCCCTCCACATGTGCAACTCTCCGATCACGACAGGTTCGACACGTAGGTTAACCAGCGGTATTGTGGGCCCGCCATCAGAGCGCATGAGCCACGCTCCGTCGGGCGTGATCTCGCCCACAATCCAAAAGCGGATGGCCTTGTTGGGGTTCGTCTTAAGGGTAAGATATTGGATGAAATTCTCTGTCGTCAACTTAGACCATTGCACATCATTTGGGGATGGCGGGCTTCGAATGTTGTACTGCAGGGAGGCCACACGGGTGGATGTTGCCAGTTCAACAATGCGCCTACAGATCATCATTCATCAGAAAACCCGAAGCGTATATACCATACACTTACTGTCTCAGCGCAGTGGTCCAATTTGCGTTACACCGACTACGAAGTTGCACCAAATCTGCGGATGAATGAGCGGTGTAATGGACTTCCGTCAGTGGTGTACACACCAGTCAAATCATCCGGTGTCGCACACGCAGAGGGAGATGGCATTGTATGACCATCTTTCTCAGCATTGCCCTCCTTCGACACACTGCTCGAGCCTCCCGTACCATTGTGTTCGGCACCAATCTGGGCGGGTCCACTAATCACCGACATCAAAGACAACACCACTACCACAAGGCTATCACTTACGGTATGACGGCAGATTGCGGAGAGGACGGGGGCGGACTTAGCGGTAAGTCAGGAGATGTACCCCGTGTGCTGTCGGAGGACAAAGAGTCGCCCGGTGTCGTCACCTTCCCTCTAATAATATGTGGTTAGTTGTAAGCACACGGGGAGGATAGTAGTAGTGGACATACCTCTTTGCCCTTTCGTCTCCGTCAACGAGACTGCTTTCGGCCGAACGTTTGCTTCGGGTTTGCCGCTTTTTTTCAGTAGACATTGTGGGGCGGGTAGCGTTAACCCACGAAGAATTGGATACTTTATACGGGGACCGCTATACGCGTTGACAAACAACCGCTGCACAGGTGGGCACTGTTGGGTCATCTACCGAGAGTCTCGGCAACCCCTGAGGTGGATATCCCGGCTACTGACAAACTGCGGATCGGATGTGATCGAGGAGAAAATGGAGGATAGCCATGGTCCGTCCGGATACTCCTCGCATTACAAGAGCGCATAAACGGATGTGATCGAACGGAGAATGTAGAGGGAGTAAAGCTCCGTCCGCATACTCAGTGCGGGAGGACCGACAAAGCAGATGGGGGTAGGGTGGTAGGATGTAGAAGGTGATTTGAGTAACTAGGTATTACACGACATGTAAACGTACACTCCCGGCCTACAAGGTGCCATCGTCGAATAATCTGTAGAGGGCGGTCGAAACGGGCAAGTACTGAGGAGGGGAGCAGACGCACGATTGTATGGCAATGATCCCTCTCT
>JARAOQ010000077.1:0-24671 GCA_029783445.1 Fomitopsis palustris
ATGGCGAGCCGCTCTGATCGCATACAGAGTGGAGTTTGAGCGAGGTTCGCATTTGCGACGGGGAGGCCCAAGGGCACAATTAGTAGCGTGCTTCTAGGGCACATGCTAAGGATAAGTACTTTTCCCTCCACAAGAGACTCCCTCGTGGACGCATGTATGAGAGGCGGCAGCACCACGGGACCCTTTGGGGTGGTGTGAACTGACTGTATCACGTATGATTCCGACCCGGAGCCTATCGCCGGTGAACGGTGAATGTAAGGGCAAGAGCCAGTTTTTCATAGTGGTTTCTCGGATAGATATCACTGATAGACAAATAGGTAGACAGGTGTTTTGCGGTGGGAAAGCTGAAGGAGGTGGTGGTAGCAGACGGGCGCCTTTCTCGTTATTGGTCTTAGGGACCAAGCAAGCCCAAATATACCTGGCGTCTCACATACCGGTGTGACCGTGACGACCGATAGCCGCAAAGGTACGCCTGCTATGATCTCGAAGAGTATCTAAACCAGCCAGAATGTACGGACGTCCGAAGAGTGAGTGCTGTCTTTACGGACAGAGAGAATAACCGTGTTCCCCGTTGCCTCCGCTTCATCGACTTGGCGGCCTCCCGCTAAGGACTCAACGGTATGCATCCACTTCCCTGATGCAGACTCACTCTCCACAAGCTCCCTCAGATCTCCTACCCATGCTGATTCATCGCCGCAGATAACAACCACTGTGAGGGCTTCGACATCCCCAGTGAGTCCACAGAAGAGCACCGGGCCTCCCTGTACGCGACACCTTATAGTTTCCATGCGCCGCTGCGCTCCTGTGGCAGGGTCCAGGGCTAGGATGAACCCAAAAGGATCGCATTCCTGGTATGTCCCGTCGTCATGCATACCGAACGCCACCACCACGTCCAGCAAGGCAACGCAGCGGACGTCCTTCACCGTCCCACCCACGTATTCGGAATGCCACCGGACGGCCATACGCCTCGTGTCGACCGCATAGATTGCTGTCTGGCAAGCGTCGCCCTTTGGCAACTGGTCGTCGTCCGCTTCATAGACGGCGATGAGGAGAGTGTCCTCGTCCAGAAGCTCACTGCACGTTGGATGGATGCGCTCGAAGTTCTCGCTCGACGTCTCCAGCTCGAAGCTTGCATCTGGCCCAAGGAAACTCGAGATGTCGGCCGCACGATATCGTAGCACCTCCATCTTTCTGTTGTACGCCTCTGACGACGTCGCAATGATGTTGCCGTTCGGCATAAGCCGCACAGGGAAGAGGATGCCCCCGTTCGTGTTCAGTCGGCTCTGCTCGCGGGCTCTGAGGCGCTCTGGGAGGGTGATGCCGCCGAGGGTACCGCCATCGCCTGCGGCATCGCAGAGCAGGATCGAAGTGAGACCCCAAGGGCAGGCCTTGTTTCTCTCGTCTTCTATGACGACAAGCATCTTGCCATCGGCGTATCGAAGCGGCTTCTCACCGAGTATCCCATACAGTTCGTTTCTGCGGACGAGCGTGCCGTCGATGAGGCTGAAGACGAGGAGACGAGGGATGCGGGGGCGCTGTGCATTGTTGCGGTCGGCAATGATGATGAGGTTACGTTCTTTGTCAATGATGGGATCGAGTCCATAAGGCGGGCACTCGACGAGCTGTTCTAGGCGTGCTACGTGGTCGAGATGCCCGTGTGTAGCCGCAGTGCGCCACACGTCGACGCTGGTTGTAGTGAAGGTGAGCACGTATTGTTCATGTGTGTAGAAAGCCTTGAGTTTGCCTTCAACAGGCAAGGACTGCGAGACCACTGCCGACATCAACTGTGGAAGAGGCGGCATTGAACGACGTCAGTGCATCTGTCCATACACCATGCACGTATGCAACGACCCACCACGCTCGGTGTCCGTACTGTGTTGGAGAATGAGCGTGATGGGAACAAGTCGAAAGTGAGGCCTGTAGTTTTCTCTGAGCGTTTATCTATCCGACAGCCCCGCCTTCGCTCATAGCCTCGTATGCGCGACGCGAAGCGAGAGACCGGTGCCACCGACAGCGTGAGTTACATGTAGAGTGCCGGTCACGTGAAGCCTACCGCTGTGTAGCTTCGACGACTCATAAAGCAGCATGACTCAAAGTGACAACGACTGGATGTATTCTTGAGCCACATGGGCCACAGGTTCGTAGTCAACTACAGATGCAATAAATATGGTACGACAGAACTCATATGCCCCACTCTCCCCAAGGACAGACGGAGAGAGGAGGCGCGGGGAAGGTTCGGGGCGCGCGTTGAACGATGCCATTGGCTATAGTCGCCGCAGAACACGCGCATGGGTGTCGCCAACAGGCTGAGATCCCAAAGGCGAGGGAGAGGGAAGCTGTCAAGCATGATCCGATGCAGATGGGTGTATCTATGACATCAGCCACCAGGTACGGCAATGTTTGCCAGCCAGCTTTATTGTGGCGTCCGGGGCTTCTCGCCTGTGGCGTATGCTCTTGGCCCCGAAGAATCGCTAACACACGACGCATTCCATGGCAGTGCTGTATGCAGGAGGAAGACCACGCACGGACCACTCTGGGAAGTGCTTCTCCCTGATCATGAATTCAGATTATCTGATGTACTCGTTCCACATACAGCTATTCCTAGATCTGTGCATCGCCTCTCTTGCATCTCGGAAGAGTGGTCGTGTGTCTAGTCCGGCATTCTACGGCTGCGCATTGGTCCCCTGTGTGTCCCCATTTAATCTCCCGATAGATCGGGACCTCTGACTCGGGTGGTAAGAGAAGGTGAGAAGAACACGAAGAGGCGTTGTTGGCCGGGATCCTATCTCGTATATGTATGGCTGTGCACAATCGAGACAAGGCCTCGGGAGGTACGTCGCCGGCCATGCTGCCGGTTGCGAGAACCGTGGACGCCACTTATAGTGAGATTGATCCCAGGCATGGTCGACCTAGGTACATGCACTGCAATGACATCGTTGTCGGACTCAGCCACTATGGCTGAGCAACCTGAGTGAGCTTCTCTTCGATGTCAACACTGTGTATTGTGGCAAACATGTTACAGGCCGCCAAAAGATGGAAGGGCGTTAGTGTTCTCTTCCGCGTTATTCGTAGGGCGCTCCGTGGATGCTGTGTGGTGCAAGGCAGCTCCCCACTGATGCAGGACCATGGGCTGGAACTTCGCACCGTCGACAATGCACCATCCGCAGCAACAGGTTTGAGATCAATCTGGTTCCTCTCATCCGTGCCCTGACATACAGTTGGCAATCATGCTCACCCCCTCTCCGGCCGGCACCTCCGGTTATACGTATATATGAAGCAAGCTCTTGTCTTAGTATGTATACCGCAATGGTGTATCATCTGCCTGTCTATCCACTATCCTTGGATCACAAGCGATCCCGATTCCATCCCATGCAGCATCAAGGAACCTCTCGGTTCGTCTCTCGCCCAGTATCACACAGCCTAGGTATTCGGAGAATGCGAGAAGATGTCAGTCAATCGTGAGAAGGCGCTTGCTGACTTGGAGGACATTGATGCGTGTAACTCGGTTGTTCGGTCGTGAGAAAGCCTGGTCTTGTGGGGTTGATGCGGTGGTAGAAAAGGAAGACATCTATGTGTAGATTTGATCTTATACTGGAGTCAATAAACAAAGGGAGAGGAACGTTGCAACGGCCTGGCGTGGACGTCGATCGCAGTGACTAAGGACGCCGGCTCGACGCGGTCTGTCAGTGTACGTTCGAAGGCAGCGATATTTCAACAGATGCGATAACTCAAACTAGCTTGATATGTTGATTTCGTGTTGTCGCCCAAATCTTGTGGCTGCCCGCATGGAGTGTCACATGACCGCGTTGAGTCAGGGGGCCGTGGATGCCGGCGTTGTCGGCCACGGCGACGGTGCCAGCCATGTCCACAACGCCACCGTAATGCGACACCTTCCCCCCGGGTCCGGGCTGCCCCGGTATGAACCTCATATGCGCTCGTTGAACATGCTGTGGGTTGCCTGAATGTTCGCTTCCGCCTGTAATGAACATCATGAGGCAGACTCGGATCCCGAGTGCCGTGGCTGCCTTACGAGGTAACCTACAGGCTGGTGTCGAGTGGTGCGCGTTGTGTTGACGAGGTTGTGGCACTGCCCCTCGTCCCCCACACACGCACTCGATTTCCCCTGTTCTCCCGCCTTGGCTGTGGTACTCCAGTACGACCGACACCCCGTTTTCACTCAACAGACAGCAACTGAACGCCCCAGCGGTCGGTCAACCTGGCTCGTGGCAACTTGAACCTGTGGCGTGTGATAATGGCTACATGACTAGGTCGCAACATGCGCATTGCCACTTGCTTCTGGCAGGTGGCACAGTCTCACGTCTGTCCCTCAGCACAGCTCTTGGTTTATGTCGAGCTGGTGAGTTGCGGTGCACAAGAATTGGTTATTACTTTTTGAAGCTGATGCCACAGAACACCTTGAGACAGTCCCATTCAGGGTGGCCAGAGCGCCGTTCATATTGTCAGTCGGAGTTCGCGCGCCTCACGCATCACGACCCGGTGAGGAACTCGTCAACCGGCGTATACAGCATAGTGAAAGTGGTACAGGGCGCTCGACTAGAAAGGGAGGATCGACTGTGACTCTTGCTAGGCTTCGTTGGTCGCGGCGGGCTTGACACCAGATCGAATGCGGTCGTCCCTACTAGGGTGGTTGTTCCACACCCCAAATGGAACGCTCTGGTGTTCTGTTGGGGTGCCGGTGGACGCCAAACCTGTTATGGATATGCACTCGAGGACACAACAGATTACAAGGTCCAACGCCGTCATATGGTATGTGGACCTCACATCCACATCTGGTATTTCGGCTTGTTTGGTCGCGCTCATCTACTATAAGACTGCACCAAATGCAACGCGCTACCACTCAGCATTCGCTCATTTCGATGGCGGCCTCTTCACCTCCCCCCAGTATGGACAGCGCCACACCCACAACGCCACTCACGCCGGCCAATACTGGTCCCTCAACCATGGGGAATTTCCAGTCTCTGGCTTCGACCTTCCTGACGTTCACCGCTTCTGGCGACTGGGTCAAAATCTTTGTCTTCGGCTGGATACTCGAGACTTGTCGCCGCTATCTGTTCCACTGGCGTGATGTTGTCATGAATCGGATTTGGATCACTGCAACGTTCGACGCAAATGACTTCAGCCACGGTAAGCTTCTTAGACCTCATTCATTGGGTTCATGTTTGATGACGACCTGCGCCACTCGCCTCGGACAGCCTGGGTCCTCTTCTGGCTGTCGCGACACCCAGTGTGGAAGGAAGCTCGCTCTGTCGAGGTTACCGCACGGAGCTTCGGGATAGAGAACCCAGCCAACGCCGAGGACGACAGCGGTGCACACGGCCCAGGAAGCAACGCGTGCCACATCTCGTACATCCCTAGCCTCGATGAGGCCTATTCGTTGTGGTACCGAGGACACTACATGACTGTACGGCGCGTAGAGCTGGACACCGGTCGCTGGAATACTAAGGAGACGCTGCAAATAAGGTACTAGTCCTTCTTGGAGTCTGGGAATGCTAGCATTCACGGTAGCCACAGCATCTTATCCCTCAACCGGCGAATACTGGAGACATTGCTTGAGGAGGCACGCCAAGCCTACCAGGATGCAGAAAAGAAAGTCATCTCTGTGTGGACGGCCGATACGTGCGTGATGGCAGTCTCTTCGCGACGCTAATTCTGAAACGATGAGTCTTCAGTGGCGGCAACTGGAAATATTCAACTTCACGTGCCAAGCGGCCCCTCAGCTCTATCATCCTCGACCCAGGCATCAAGGAGTGGCTCTTGTCGGACGCGCGCGAGTTCCTGAATAGCAGAAAGTGGTATTCCGACAGGGGTATTCCCTTCCGTCGAGGATACCTGCTGGTACGCCGTATACTTCGCTATTCGCCCATCCTTACCGCTGACACGCGTTCGCAGTACGGTCCGCCTGGGACGGGTAAGACCTCCGTGATACAGAGCATTGCCGGGGAGCTCGGGCTCAACGTCTACATCGTGACGCTCAGCCGCGCCGGGCTCGACGACAGCCAGCTGAGCGATCTGATCTCAAACTTGCCGACTCGGTGCATCGCGCTCATGGAGGACATCGACGTCGCGATCACGTCCACGGGCAAACGCGAGCTGCCGCCTGCCGACAGCGCGGGGCATCAGCAGCTGGAGGACGCGGTTGCGCACGCGCGGCCGGGGGAAATACCGCTGGGCGAGCTGGCGAAACTCGGACAGAGTAGTGCGCGCATCACGCTCTCGGGTTTATTAAACGCGCTAGACGGCATCAGCGCGCAAGAGGGCCGTATCCTCTTCGCGACGACCAACAACTATGGAGTGCTCGACCCCGCGCTGTGCCGCCCTGGCAGGATGGACAAGCATATCGAGTTCAAGCTCGCGAGCCGGTACCAGGCGGAGTGCCTCTACAAGTGCTTCTACATGCCCGACGATGACGATGCTATAAATGGCAGCGCGGAGGAGGTCGACGAGAAGAGGAACGGCGCTGCCGAACATGGGGAGCTTGAGCCTACGGAACACACGCCGCTGCTCCTGTCCGAGAGCCGGTGTCTGCAGGAGAAGTCGTCCAACGGTTCGATCCCGCCGCCGGAACCGGCCCGCCCAAAGACGTCGCCGTTGAAGCACTCACTTACGCGCAGCGAAGTGCTCACATTGGCAACCCGCTTCGCAGAAACTGTGCCGGAGCGCGTATTGTCGATGGCGAGCCTGCAAGGCTACCTCATGATGTACAAGTGCCAGCCGCGCGAGGCTGTTGATGATGCGCCACAATGGGTTGAGAAGGAGATGGCGACAAGGAAGCGTAGCGAGGGTATGTCTTGAGCCTGACGGTCGACGCCCTTACCTGAGGTAACCTTATCCTTACTACCTATCTCCGAACATCGGCGTACGTTATTGCCTCTTATACACGGCGCGGGGCATAAACTGTTATAAGAGCCTTGTAGTGTTCATGCTGAATCCATTATATGCAGAAAATTGTGATATGGTGAATGGACTATGACTATGATTGCCGAATAATGATGCCTCCGTATGCCCAGTTGGCTGCATGTCGCCTCTATTCGACCACGACATCGATGAAGTGACTCTGTGCCAGCGCTGAGTGCGGCACCAAAATGTATGTGGCGCTAACACCCTGACGATCAGCCTACGTCGCCCAGCCTCGTAGCTTAGTCACCGTTCTGATGATCTGCGCCTCGCTATCCCCTTCTTCAGCTACCTCGTCACCGCTGTCTTCCTCCTCTTCCTCACTTTCCTTGTCAGCTTCAACTGATGCCTCCCCAGGAGCATTCTCCCCTGCAAGCATCTTTTTCCCATCCGAGTCCGACACGTCGATCCACTTGCGCCACCGGCGCAGCGGAGCCCAGTCAGCGTTCAACGCTTCCACAATGTTCGCGAGCCAGCTGAGGTCTGCGGACAGCTGTGCGGCGCCCGCCGGCGACAAGCGAGGGATTTTGGGCAGTACGCCACGCGTGAGGCGCGCTAACAACGTCCGCGTAAGAGACGCAAGCCATGCGGCTGTGACAGCCTCGGGCGAGAAGTGCATGTCCTGGATCTCCTGTGGCTGCGCGGGCGCCTGCATCTGTTGCCCGGGGTGGAGGGCGATTGACGTCGTCCTGCGAGAACGCAGATCAGGAGGAGCGGGTTGGGGTGACTGCATGGGCTCGGCGAGCGCGCGGAGGAAGCGTTTGTTGAGAAAAGGGAGGGTCTCGAGCGAGACTGCGAGTGCGTCGTCGTCGGCATATACCTCGAAGAGCCGCGGGAGACTGAGCAGCCCCTCGGCGACCCGTGCCATCGTAGTGCTCGGGCTGAGCGAGAAGGTCGGCACGTGCACAGCGCTCGTAGCGCCTCCTGCGCCAGAACTCTTCGTGGAGGGATCGGGCGCTGTCCAGAGAGGGAGCGTGGGATAGGCAGAGAGATGTGCATAGAGCGGACCCAGTATCGTGTCCTGCAGGGCCACTTGGCAGGCCTGCGCGAGCGTGGAGATGGCACCGCGGGCCTCAGTGAGTAGCGGTGTCGTCGGAGCTGGCATGCCTATGAGTGGCGACAGCGGGCCCGATCCTATGAACGACATGCGCCGGGCATCTGGCGAGGGTGGCACGCTGGGGGCAGGCTGGGACGGGGCAGGCGGCTCTGGATCGACGCTCTCCAGCAACGCGTGTAAGTCGGCGGAGTTGAGCGTTGATTGCATGAGCACCTGCAATGCGCCGCGCGTCGTTCCGGTGTCGTGCGAGCCAAACGCGCCCGAGTCCTGCCGCGCGGCGCGCAGGTACATGGACATCTGGACGAGGCTGCTGCGCAGCTTGCCCTCGAAGGCGAGCATGCGGTCAAGCAAGGCGCGGACGGCTTCGAGCAAGTGCAGCAGCGCTTGGATCTCGGCCCAGTCTTCTGCGGTGTAGTCCAGGTCTGCAAGTTCTGCCTCTGACCCCGATGTTGTGGCGCCAGTGGTATTTGCCCCAGTGGGTCTCCTAGAGACGATCTCCACGCGTGACGCTTCTGCGAATGCAGAGATGAGGTGGTCCACAGACTGCACTAAGCCAGCGGCGCCGTATCCATGAGTGAACGCACTGCAGCGAACGACAGCCTCTTCTACAGCACCGAAGATGTCCACAGCTCGCTCTCGTAGAACCCGCGCATAATCTGCCCCGATAGTAGGCCTCGGGGTGCTCTTGAGAGCAGAGGCCAGGGCGTCGTCAAGGAGGCGACGCTCTAGCGAGGCATAGTCGGCCTGGAAGTCGGCAAAGGACCCGAAGAGGTCCGTGTCCCACTCAAGTACCTGCAGCGTGGGGAATGTCCCGGGGCCCTCGGATGTACGGTGAGAGGACATCCGACGTGACAATGACATAGACATGCGGGAGGTCGAGCGGCGACGTCCATGAGCCCGGGAGCCGTCTGAGGAGGCGGAGGGTGCCCCGGACATGACCAACGAAGAGAAGCCCATCTTTTCGAAGATCTTGTCCACAGAGAGCGCAAACTCCTCTGTGGCGCGATACGCCGCAATGAGTTCGCGCAGCGCCCTTGGTCCATGGAAATTGCTCACTTCTTCCAGTCGCTGCGACAGTGTTGGCTGCAGGGCTGCGAGCGTCGAGGAGATAAGCGTCGAGAGCGTTTGTTGTGGATCAGGGAAGATAGCTGGGATGGATGTACGTTCGCTTTGCAGCGTAGAGAGGAACGACGCGTAGAACACCGGAAGGAATGCAGAGAAGGTCTGCACGGCTGGGGCAGCATCAGGTGGCCCTGCGCAATCTTTGAGGTTTGCGTTTTGCCACATCTCCAGTAGCGATGCCCGCCGGGAGCCGTAGTAGTAGTTACGAAACTCGGTCTCCCGCTGGATATTGCTGAATATACCGAAGTAGTTGCGACATACAGCTACGTCTTGCGAGCCCACTGCAGCTACCAAAGCAGAGCTCAATGCTGCCTCAAGCTGGTTCTGAAGGCTGACCATCAGCGCACGTCGGCTCTCGTATTCAGGTGTGTTCTCGAAGACAGCCATGCTGTTATTAGCTTCGGAGAGACGTTCTGCGGCCTTTTCGTAGTTTTTCTCACCCAAGAGCGATGTCACATCGCTCTCGAGCGTCCCCCAGCTCTCAGCCTCACGAAGAACCTCGCGAGCGGCCTCCATATTGCGTTTGACGGTGTCCAGGAAGTGGAGCCGCTCAAGCGCAGCGTTTGTCTCTGCGGCAACGGATGCCTGAGACTTTGATTCCACATTGTGGAGAATCGCTTGCAATGACAAGGCCCCATCGCGCATGAAGTGCAGGTCGTACGTCAGCCTCGTCGCACTCCGCGATATGTCGTCTATGAGTCGCTCGACATTCGCTGAAGTGTCTTCGCTGGCGATTTCCAGCGCGCCGACAAGGTTTGAGACTCGGTGATCGAGTTCAGTCAGCTCCATAGGGACCCCGTCGCCTGAATGGTCAGGATCCAGAGCATCGTTGATCCAGGACACAACGTCTTCATGGCTTTCTAGCGATGTGAGGAGGTCGGTGGAAGACATGTTCCTTCTGATCCGTAAGCTGTCGCACCAGGACTCGTTCCAGTGATTCGTACAAACTCGCCGCCTTTGCCTTGAATTCAGGAGCTCTTGAAAGTTACTGAATACACTACTCGGAAGTATCACATCAACGTTTTGGCTTACCTGAGTGCGTAGTGAGGAAGGCACGTAGACACGTGTCGTGAACGCGCGATGTGCAGCAAGGCGCTTGTCCAGGATCACTTGTGGCACACCCTCTCCTTTCTGCCTTCACCATCACCACCACCACTACGGTTTGCGGGAACCATTGAATCCCTCCCGGAAAGCTGAAACACCCATCCGCCCCTACTCGACATGCAGCACGATCGGAAGTCTTCATATAAAGTGCCGCCAGCTGCTGTCCGAGATACGCTCACGTCGCAAGAACATCGGCGCAACAAAGTATGTGGTCAGGGTGTCGGAACGTAAACGGTGTTCATGATGACTGCAGGCCTTAGAAGAACAAAAACGCGTGCGCACACATGATCATCACCAAGAGCACAACACCACTCACTCCCCTATCAGCGACGAGCAGAAAGATTCGACTCCAGTCGCCAACTAGATTTCTTTGCCGATCTGACCCTTGGACCTTCCGATGACGAGGTGGACGAAAATGGTGGACAAGAGGGGCCGGACATAGTTCGGCAGGGCCTTGCTCAGTTCGCCGGAATGCTCCCTACCGCGCAAGAGATCGCGAGTACTAGTAGCAGCGCTGTACCCCCTGCTGTCACCAGTGAGTCTGCAGTACCTGATCCTCAGACGGCCGAGATGTCAACGTCCGGAAAGAAACGCGTTAAGCACAAGCGCAAGACGAAGACTGCATCCACTGGACAGTCTAAGGCCTCGAAGCGCAAACCCAATCGATGGGCAGACAAGTGCATGTATGCGGAGTTGCTGGAGATGTCAGAAGACTATGAACTGGATGTCGTAGCAGATGGCATTCCCCAAGACATTGAGACGGGATGGGTAGCTGTGACTCCGGTGCCTGTGGGCAAGCGTTGTCTCGCCGTCACACATCAAACATCTGGCATACCTGGCGTGGGTGAGTGTTGCCCCCCCCCGCGCCTCCCATACGCCTTGTTTGACCCTCATCACATGCAGTGCCGAACTTGACACTTCGTTCTCGGGTTCTCGGAAAGCCTCTCATGAAACCATTTCCCTCGCCCCTACCTCCACACACCGTCCTCGACTGCATCCTGGACGAAAATTGGCAGGAGAACGGCATTCTACATGTGCTCGACGTACTGAAGTGGAAGGAACAAGATATCACGGAATGCGAAACGCCCTTCCGCTTCTGGTGGCGCGATACGCGTTTATCCGAACTGCCGTTTCTTCCCCCGCCTGCAAACGCTGCTGACGCAGGAGGAGACGCGACTGTGCTCAACAAATATCGCTTTCCGCACCCAGCCACCCTCCTTCCTATTCCTTACCACACCAACACGTCTCTTGCCCACCTGCTGAACACACTCATCCCACTCACGCGCGCCCCACGCACGGTTATGGTCACCAAGCGCGTTCTATCCACACCGCACCCTGGTGGCATGGACCTGGACGTACCAACATCGGCGGCCGATCTTGAAACGGTACCCGTGCAGCTGCGAAGCGACGGCTTGCTGTTGTACGTGGCTCAGGCCACCTACGAGCCGGGGACGAGCCCATTGAGTAGTTGGGTCCCACTACAGGCGTACACAAACGCAAAGCCTGATGTAGGCGTGGCAGAGGTGGCACTGGAAAGCCCCCTGAACGTGTTCGAACGGTGCGTGCATAGACGTCCTAGATTGGCTCTGAGCTGACGCGATGTTCGCGTTCAATGTGCTGTAGCCTCGTGCAGAGAAGGCTCGCGATGAAGGAAGGCGCTTCGACGGTTATACCTCTGATACCCGAAGTGAATATGGAAGAGGGACCATGAACACCACCACCGGTGCGGTGCCTGCGCAGTCGCTCCGCAACTCATGGCTGCCTGCTTAGGGGAACGTAAAAACGAACGCAGAGTTCAATGGTCATCTCACAGAATGTAGCAAGTAATCTCCCAAAGCAATGCACCTATCATGCTTATGGCCTCTTGAGTTGTCTGGACGCACTCGAGTATGATCTAGGTGCTTCGGACGCTCGATGATCGCGACGTCTCAGCTGTGTCGTAGGCACGTTGGGGACATGAGTAAGTCATTGACCGGCCTTCGTCCGGGTACGGAGCTCGTCAGCGAGGGTGAGGAGCAACTTCGAGATTACCCTCTTTTCCATCCAGGCAAGCCGTTCGCCTGGCGATACCAGAATGGTAAAGGCAGGCTCTGAGTGGACGAACTTTGACGTAAAGCTGAGATAACCATCATCCAGCGCAGTGTGCTCGGCCGACGCGCACACGGTGCTGCACACTCCACATCGATGCCCACTCGCACTCCCGGGCACAGCACAAATTTGCCTCCGTCTGTTTATTGTGGCTGTGCCTCTGCCCGGTTGCCTCCAGCATTGAAGAGGAGCAGGACGCCGGAGCAAATGCACATAGCCAATCGTCTGCGAGGGATATGCAATGCGGCGGGCTCTGGGCTGGCTCTGGGGAGGGGAGCGCAAGGCACCGGTGATCCGATCAGATTTACGGTGCCGCGAAGCTATCGATACACGCTCGGGGCGCATGTGCCACAAGAACATAAAAGACAAGGTCAGCCTGCGCATGGCGGGCGTTTTCCAGCACTCTTCTGACGACGCGGGCGTGGTCTTCCGTGTACTGTCACAACTGACTCATTTACGCTCCTACCTTTGAGGTGAGTGATCTCTTAGGCTTTGTTCGAACCGGCTGTTGAATGTAGATCTAGGCGTACGCCTACCGCTATCACAGCGCACCAGCTCACAATGCCTTGCGCAACGCTTCCTATGCCTACCCCTATTGGTGCGTATGGATCTGCAACCACCACCAGTCAAGTGTTGACCGTGCTGCTGTTTCAGATGTGAACCCCGAATACATGGGCGTCGTGGAGTCCCCTGTCAATATGCCGTCGATACCCTGGGACCCCACTTTCTTCACTACGGAGCTTTGTTGCTGAGCGTGCCCTGGTTGCTCATTCTCATAGTTTGCTCGCCTGTGACTGGCCCTCGACATGATGTATCACTATCTACCCCGCGACGGACTGTATCCAGCTCGACCTGTAGAGTATGCCCACATTGTTAGATATGCATGTTACCACGGAGTGTAACCTCCAGTCATCTATCTGCTAACACGTTCACGAAACATTTTTGTCCTAGGAGGCATGACGACGTAAGGATCGTACTTGCGTAGACTGACCTGAGCCTCTTGCAAACGACACGAGTTACCTGATATGGATGCTCATCATCGCTGAGGCGCTCAGTGCTGGCAGTGGCGGCGACGCGGCGTTCAACGCCCACGCACAGCAGTTATCGCGACTTTCACTTCGCCAGCGCGCATGCCGCGCCTGTCGCTCACAACCCACTCTTTCTGAGCCTTGAATGCCTACGACTTCTCTCCTACGACACTCTGGTAGTCTTGACTCGACGTAACAGTCCTCATGGCTCCCTTCGTACCGACCGCCCGCGAGATCTGTCTGTTGACAGTATTGCTCACGCTGCTTATCGTCTTCACCCTGAACCTACCACATGACCGGAGGACCCTGAAAGACATTGTGGTGCCGTACACAGTGTACGAAGGCGGTGAAGTCAGCGCGATCGCCCCCACCCTAGAGAACCAATATACGCTTCAAGCGCTCGACAGACCACTACGATGGAGTACAGGGCCAGTTCCCGAAACAAAGATTGTTGCGCATGTTCCTGGTGAGTGGACTGTTACCTCTGTTCGTAGGCTGCACCGGGATGGGTGGCTAGAGAGCCGTGCAGTCCTACGGTGTACACCTGGTCTCTCCTGGGTTGATCACGTGACACGCCTTTCCCGCCTGTCCAGTGGCCTCGCTCAAATTGTTTCGACTTCTATACCATTCAGATAGTTGACATTGATGCATACCATAGGATGGACTATTTTTGACAGACTCTACATGCTGAATGGCACGCTCTACATCGTCTCCGATGAACCCGAGACAGTCCCCGAACTCAAGCGAATAACGTCCACGGGAGCCTTCATAGAAAACGGTCCAGAAGCACAAGCAAATCGCGTGCCTACTGACAAGGATATGCGTGTTATCAGTACGGAAGAGGCTAAGCGCTTATTTGGCGTCGACGCTGCACGATTAGACGGTGTCACGGTGAGTAGGCCTGTTCTATGCGGGGTTCGTTGAATCTAATGAGCTGAGCTCACAAGTGGTATGCCAATGATCCAAAACAATTGTGAGTCTTCGATAGCCTGTCTCTACTGTCGCTGACCGTACCACAGCATCACTCACTACTACCATTGGTCGGCGGAGCTTTTCTTTGGTTTCTGGCGGACGTACTCCTCTTTGGACCCGAGTATTCCTCCTAGCGGTGAGACGACCCTCCCTACCCCGCGGCGCATGCTCTTCCCCCACTTGGACGCAAACAATTGGAGGGATTATGCCGCAATGAACCAGTGGACGCTGCGGGCATCCTTCCCCTCCATTTCGATGGAGTTCATGAACGACTTCAAGGAGCGTGCCGACATGGGCCGTGTCTTCGTCTTCGATCGTGCTGTCCTCGCGGATCGTGCCGCCGCCATATATGGCGAGAACTTCCTCCGGACCCAACGAACGGCCGCGAACGCATTTGCGCTTCCCGGAAGCGTCAACTGGTGGAGTACCATCCGTAACAACGTAGTGGGCTTCGCCGGCCTCGGAGAAAGCGGCGGCGCGGAGTCGGTACAGGGTGTCGACAGTGTTCCTGTGATCACGTATATCTCTCGTCAAGACTGGGGTCGCCGCATGCTCATACCAGAACACCACGAGCGGCTAGTCCGCGAGCTATACAATCTGCGGGACACGTATGGTTACGAAGTTAACGTCGTCAGTATGGACCGGCTGTCCAGAATAGAGCAATTCCAGCTTGCCGGTCGGACTACAGTATGTCGTCGTCCCATGTGCATACTCCGACGTAGCGCTTACGATTCACGTCTGTAGATCATGATGGGCGTTCATGGCAACGGTCTCACCGCATTGCTCTGGATGCGGCCGACGCCCCGCTCTACCGTCATGGAATTCTTCTTCCCGGAAGGCTTCGCGCAGGACTACGAGTACACAACACGTGCGCTGGGCATGGTCCACTACGGCTTCTGGAACGACCAGTGAGTCTTGCCCACTTACTCTGTTGCCCGAACACTGACGCGTTTTTGCAGCTCATTCACGCGTCCTGATGTTCCGCCCGTTAATTACCCTGAAGGCTTCCAGGGGAACTCAATACCTATCGATGGCGCTGCAGTCGCTCGGTTGTGCCATGAACGATTAACACTATCGGACGAGGCCGATGACTAGACCCTAGTGCTGCTCTTCATGGCACTTCTCTGCTTTAGTGCTACGCCTCCTATCGTCATACACTGTCGTTAGAGCTATATTACACATACGTCGCCCCGCGTGGATATCAATTATAACGAGTATCTTTGCTAGATGTGGCGCAGGCGTTAGTAACCTATGTTAATTGTCTTGGTTCACAGACGAAGACCACATACCCTGAGACTTGCACCCTTCCATTGAAGCACCGGCACGATGAGCAAGAAGAGCGCAGCAACGATAGCAGCTTCGACGCCAAACGTTTGGAGGGCACCGTTTTTCGTCGCCCATGGCACCTGGAAATACGCCACACTGAAGCCGCCCAGAGTGCGGACGAGGTTGATAAGAGCGGATATCTCGCCCTGCATGCAGGGAGTCAGGGAGTCTGCGGAGCTGAAATGCCCAGAGGGTTCACCTGTCTCGTTGGGAAGCAATCGTTGCAGTACGCGTACACGGCCACGGTTGCTATCATGACCGCCACCTCGGCGATGCCCCAGCCCATGACGAGGGCGCCGACGCTGAGGTGCTTCTGGAAGGACGCACCCAGTACTAGGAAACCACATATATACAGCGGCACTGCGATATAGATTGTCCTAGTCCCTATCGATGTCAGCCAAATATACGGACACGGAGGTAGTTGGGGCCAACTGACCAAAGCCGCATCTCGGCCTCGAAAACGCCCTTGTTGCGCCGGATGCAGAAGTTCATGACCCAGTCGTTGAAGTAGCGTCCGAGTAGCTCGCCGATGATGACTGCGACCTATGTTCAGCTAGATGAGCTACGCTACGCGGACTGAGGGGAGTAAGGATAGTACGATTGGTGTTCCGTACGCGCCTGCAACTGCGTACTCATTGAAGCCATAACCAACTGGTGGTGGTGTGCCGAGGAAGACTGCATTCGTTGTCTGATAGGAGCGAGTTAGATACGACAGCTCATTCGAACCCTGACTAGAATACTCACGTTGATACCAATGCTGAAGCCGAATAGCATAGCCTGATATAGTGGCGTCAGGAATACTGAATATGACTAGCGTTCAAGCGTACCTCGAACAGAAGTATTCCTAGTATCTGTGGTCGCCAGATGATAGCTGGGCACGCCAGTATTGCATCCAGCCATGCTGTGCGGTAGGGCGCCATGCGGGCTCCAGTAATGCCTACCAAGGTCTGGATCCTGTATAGCAGACGAGACTTGGGGCGAGGTATAGGATGCGGGTCGGGCAAACCACGATCGTACATGCTGTGTTCAACCACATCGATGTCAGTCTACACAGCACCGAGGAATTTGAACACGACATACGTCTCCTCGGCAAAGAACACGATGAAGAAGACCACAATTGCTCCGTATATAGATCCAATTCCATAGGTCCATCGCCAGCTGTATCGATGGTTAAAACAGGCGTCAATGAAAGCAGAAGCAAAACATACCTCGCGCGCGCAGCGAGAAAACCAAATAAGAATGGAGAGACGAAGGGGGATATGATAAAACCCATGGTCCAAATGTTGAGCTAGCACACAAACCGCACGTCAGAACACGGACTCTCTTCGGGCCCATTCAACTCTACTGCACGAGACCTACCTTCCGTGCCTGAAGATGGAACGGGTACATGTCCGTGACCACGTATAAGCCCTAGTGGATCACATGGCTCTTCAGAGCTGAGAGTAAGTACCCGAAAAGAGCATGCTTACGGTCACTTGTGGGCATGTTCTGTGGCGTACATCAGACGGGTGCTATTATTGGGATGTACAGTGACCTACCCAAAGAACGCAGTGAGGCAACGCATAGCTGCAAACGATCTGTTATCTTTCGCAACCTTTGCGCGATCGAAATGGGCTTGCCTGTGAATGTCTTTAAACTTGGAGCAAAAGTACAGCCGACGAGGAACCCGAGCGCGAGTACCTGCCCGTACTCCGACTGTGAGTCATCCGAGCCAGCGCTGAACGATTTTGTCGTGCTTACCTGGGACCAAAACAATACAGGAAGGCGACCAAATCTCCTCATGAGCATGACGGCGAATAGACTTCCCCAACCTTGGACAAAAGTATATAGTCTTATTTGCGACTCGCATACGATCTCACTTGCCTAACAAGAAGATACTCCAGCTGTGACGTTATCTCGTCAGTCGAGTGACAGTGGGGCAAAAACCCATGACTCACTTCGACGTCAGATTATTGATTACCCCCGTCGTCGTATCGTATTGCTCCGCAAGAGCGAATATAGATGCAATTCCAATGCCAGAGTCGAAGTCGGGGACCACAGCTGCAAGGGTGATGATAAATAACTGAAAGTTCTTTCGTGCATCGGACCACTGTAGACAGCATCTCAGCCAGCCGTCAATTCAAGCCGTGAAGTATGCCTCACATTCTGAGGGTCCTCTGGGTCGTCCCTCGGTTGGGGCCAAAGGACCTTCTTTCCATCCGGCGAGAGCTTCAGCTGACTGGCCACCCGCTCCCCGAACTCAATGCGGGCCTCCCTAGAGATGTGTCCATGTCAACACGGATTATGTCAATACGAACAATCTTCACGTACTCGGGATCCACGACCAGACGCCCTGCATTATGTTCGTGATATTGAGTCAAATCCAGTAGGACATCATGGGAGTCAGAGCCGGTGGAAGCAGCTGGGTCTCCTCTTGTGTATTCGTACTTCGAGTCCCCGTCCTTGTCGCCAGTGACGTCTGACATGGTGACCGTAGGAGCTTCCGCACCTTCTGCCTTTATTTCCGACATCACTAAGCCCAGTGTTTCAGTGCAGCAGCACAGCGAAGTAGACTAACGATGCGCCAGACCTGCACAACGACGTGGCCAAAGGGGGCCCGGAGTCAAGACTCAGTTCGTTGAGGGAGGGTCCGGATGTCGCGCTAGTCGGGACAGCTGGACCATGTCAGTCGACTATTTGAACCCGCGCCCAGTGTACACGGGTGGACTCCGTCTCATACTATCCCGCAATTGGCATCTTGAACCGTTGGACATGCGGAAGGGGTGTCATTTCAATTGGCCAAGTACGGGACGCTGAGCTTTTAGCGCTCAAAGGTGCAGCCAGTGATCGTACCGCATCATTGATTTCCCATCTGCATTTGCTATTGGCGCGCGTTGGCTGCAGCTCAGCCTGGGAGTCGGGGAGGAGGCGGTGACATCTGATTATGTGGGAGCGGCCGGTGCATGCATCGCGGATAAAGTAACTGAAAGAAAATGTTCAAAGAGAAATGCAGTGAGTCGTCGGACGGTCGCAGATGCGTTTGTTGTGGCAGCATTCAGCGAAAAGCAAGCAGTGGCGCGTAAGAAGGTCGACTAGAGTTACGTAATTCGCCCTTGACCAACCAGTACTATCACGACCAGCACACAAGCCTCAAATCACTAGTAGTATGGTCTTCCGTTCCGCGAATGGACATCACCACGGACCTTTCAACTACGTATGCAAAGTCCACCACAACCTCGCCCGAGAACGCTTGTTTAACCTGGACCTGCTCTCCATCCCTAGGCAACCCATCGCTGTGGCGCTGACCACAGAAAGGGCGCCATTCTTGTAAACGACAACCAAGAACGGCTCCTCTGACATCGATCCGTGCGTTACAGCGCACTTCACAACGGCGGAACCTTGTACCCCATGGTAGATCGCATCCATCCGTTTGCGTGCTCCGGTGATGACGTCGACAGCAACAATATAGGTTGCCATAGGGGATCCGTCACCCCATTCCTCGCCTGTGTTGTGCTCTACAACGGCGATGATTGTGTTGAGGGAAGACAGTAGGTGAAAACTGCCAATTCGACCCCAGACTGGCTGTGTGCACCAACGCACAGTCAGTGTCTCGAAGTCGATCGCGTAGATCTTGCTCTGACATCCGTGGCCTTGTGGAAGGGCCGCTGAACCTTCATATACGGCAAGCGCAAAGTTTCGTTCACCGCTCAGGATAGCAGAAGTTGGGCATATGGTGTCGCCATCGTCGATGGTCTCCGTGAGCTGTAAGCTCGCATCAGGCTCCGGATGGTTGACACTTTTGGATGTTCGGTAACGGAGGACCTCCATCGTGTCCTCCCACGCTTGCGATGATGTAGCAATGAGGTCGAAGTCGGGCGTGATAAGTGCCGGCCAGAGGATTGAGTCTGTATTAGGAGCATTCCGCTCGCGTTCGCCGAGACGGGTGGGAATGCGGACGCCACCCAAGGGTGAATTATCGCGCACGACATCACATATGAGGAGTGTCATACGGACATAAGGGGGGTCGTTTTCATCGTCTGCTACCAGGACTGTCACCTTTCCATCTCGATAGGAAAGCGGGACTTGCACAAGCTGCCCTGACAGCTCGACCTTCTGCAAGAGTGCTCCGGTCCCAAGGCTGAATATCCACAGAACGGGAGGCATGCCGTCGTGACTCTTCTCCGGGACGACCACCAGTGTGTTCTCCGAGTCGACCACAGTTTGCAATGTCTGAGGATTCGACGGGTCTGCCAGGCCTGGGTATGGAACGACGTGCGAAAGGCGCGTGAGGAGCTCTGGAATTACACCTTGACCTGGGACCCGCCATACATCGACGTATTCACCATCAAAGACGGTGAAGTAGGGATGTTGATACTGGACTTGTGATGTGGTCCATGGCAGCAGTGTCGGCCTTGAGAGCTGCATTCTTGTTCGGTGACGTGACTGCACTAAAGGTGTACCGCAACATCAATTGATTCTGTGATTCTGTTCAATCAACGTACGAATGAGACTTCGTAGTCGGCACCGAGCTGGGTCTCTTGTAGTTGTGAGTGGGACCGACCCAAGAGTGAAGTGGGTGCTTCGACACTCTTAGGCATTCGTTTGTATATGTCGGCTGTGCCACAGCACGCCAGGTGTGATCCAGACACCACAGGAATAACGCTGTAGCACAGTGGAACGGTAGGGCGCGCGCACGTCCCCCATCTCTGTTCGTGTCATTCAGAAGCAGTGAGACTTGTCCGAGATGGCCGTGAAACTCTGCACAAAAGATGTTAGAAGCATGCATGATGACCCGAGTTCTAGCCGGCACAAAGCCGAGTTCATTCACAGATGGCCCAACTGTGATACTCATGGGCTATGACATCGTCCGCTACCTACAACTGAGTCGCAGAGCTGATTGCTGGCAGTTTGTTTTCATGCTGGACCATGATTCTGATGACAGTGCGAGCGTTGGATACATCGATTTGACATTGATTACAATTGCAGCTTGATCTTTATCACTGTTACCAATTGACGTACCTAATGCTACTACGTGTGCCTAGTCCTGAAACAGAATTGATCAGAGTCTTATCCGCCACTAGGGCCCACTCGGCTACGCTCAAGCGCATTGTGTAGTGAAGCTTACCTTATTGTCATAGTGGAACGGAATAGGTCGTGTTCAATTGACTTAGCGATCCATCACCGTGTTGGGCATGGTAAGGGTGGTAGTCTCACCATCGACTCTCCGAAGTGTCGGGACAAATCATCGTTAAGATAAGTTGGCTTACCATTATGAGCTGCTATCCCGCCAAGATCGCGCCGGCAGGCACTGCCAGTGGCAAAAATTTCGTAAGTGACTCGCAGTCGGCGGGAGCCACATTTCCTGAGCGTGTTTTGTACGGCCTTTTCGAGAACAAGAAGCCTCCCAGACGAGTCTACGACTCACTCTTAGACCTGGTCCAATTCGATCGCGCATGGCTTCCTCGAGTCAGCACTCGACGCTACGTTCTGTGATTCGACGTCAGCGTATATGAACCGCGCAGCGCGGGTATCATATAGTCTATATCTCACTCACTGCCCTGTAGAATTTCGAACTCCGGTGGTCTTTGCAATGGCATTGACTTGCCGTTGTTGTGCCAGTGGTGCGAGGGCTTCAAGCTTCACGGCCGTGGCTCCGACAGTAAGTGCGATATAGATGACATGTATCAATGCGCACCTTCATCAGCGAGGAACCGTATTCAAGGCTCCGAGTCGAAGCGGTGATTCACGGCTAGTACCAGCCTGTGGAGGCTAGAGTCCCACTTCATCCCGATTGAGCTGGATAACACGTGCATATCACCTTGTATACTCTTCTTTGGTCCGTGTAACATAAGTAAGACAGCCTTGCTACAGGACAATGGCGATTTACCCCTTGGCCTGAAGCTCAAATATCATGAAAGGAATGGAGGAGAGATCGAGGATGGCTCAACTTCGCCACCACTCTCCTCGGGCGCGGGGAACGGATGACCCACTTTGGTGGGTGTCGGAGGGCCGCACGTCGTCGGCGTCTGTTCAAGTACTGGTGCAGGTTGCGGGCTGAGATCCCTCAGCTCTTCCTCCTGACCAGACCGCGGCCTGTCCTTCTCCTGCTCTCCTCCGTACGCAGACAAGCTCTACTGTATCTGGCGCTCATAACTACCTGCTTGGTCACTCGTTATTGACCACGCTTCACGCAGGCCCCCCGTCCTAGCTCCGGCGGTGAGCCATCCAACAAGCACTCATTATACGAGTATTGAACTTTCATCCTGCTTAGGTTCAAACAATTACAACATCGGCATCTACCAGGGCACTTTGGGATTGTCACTATGCCTTCGCCGCCAAAACCCTGGGAGCGTGCAGGGGCCAGCGCAGTCGCCGCTTCGTCCGCACCAAGCCCCGCACCTGTGCCTCAGGCTAGCACTTCCCCTGCAACATCGTCCACTGCCCCTCCAACTGTCCCTGCACGACCCGCCACCTTATCGAATCCCTCGACTACTCTCGCAAACCCCTCGTCGTATGGCGCGTCTCCCTACTCTTCCTACAGTCCCTACAACCGTCTCGGGTCATCATATTCACCGTATGGTGGAATGAGCAGCATGTATGGAGGCATGGGTTATGGAATGGGTAGCATGGGTTATGGGGGGTATTCACCGTATGGAATGGGCGGAGGATACGGTGGATATGGTGGTTACGGTGGGATGTATGGCGCACCCTTTCCCGGCGCCGACCCCAACAACCCGTCGCTCACACAGACACTCGAGGGCGCGACGCAGCACACATTTGCGCTGCTGCACAGCATCGTGCAGACATTCGGCGGTGTTGCGCAGATGCTCGAGTCCACGTTCATGGCGACGCACTCGAGCTTCTTCGCCATGGTCGGCGTCGTCGACCAGATCGGGCAACTTCGGGCAGCGCTGGGCAGTGTGCTCGGGCTCTTCGGGCTCGTACGTTGGCTTCGCGACAAGCTCACCGGGCGCACGCGCGACCCGCTCCACGGCGAGTTCAAGGACTTCGTCGCGGGGAGGCCTGTCCAACCTCAAGGCGCACCAGCACCACGCGCAAGCAAGAAGCCACTCATCATCTTCCTCCTCGCCATCCTCGGTATTCCCTACCTGATGCACAGGCTGGTGCGCAGCCTTGTTGCGCGTCAGCAGGCCCTCGCAGAACAGCAGGGCGCCGTCCTCCCGCCACTCGACCCCTCTCAATTGACGTTCGCTCGGGCGCTGTACCCCTTTGAGGCCGCATCGCCTGCGGAGCTTGCGTTGCGCGAGAATGAGATCGTGGCGATCATGGGCAAGCTTGACCCGGTATCAGGCGCGGAAGTTGACCCACGTCTGGATGTGAGTCGATGCGTTGGTCAGCACAAACTCGATACTGATCTTCGTGATAGGTGGAGAATAGCGAGTGGTGGAAGGGCCGGACACGCGAGGGGCGCGAGGGATGGTTTCCGAAAAAGTTCGTTCAAGTGCTCGAGCGGCGCAAGCCGATCGACGCACCAGTCGCCGAGCCGAAAAAGGTTGAGTGAGCAAGGGCCCGTTCATCGTGCATGTGGATTCCGGATACGCTCTCATTCACTCGTTGATATCCCTTTCGCCTTCCTTGTTGTAAGCTTACTCATCTATGCGGTTTTTTGGAGTATCCATGCGTTCCCCAACGATGGTCTCGCTGCCTCTTCTGTTCAAAGGCGCTGCGTCTGCCTGTCTTTTGACAATAGGATGGGGCACGTCTTGCCGGCCTGTCCGGAGAGATCAGTGTACTTGCCCCAAAAGAACTGTCTAACAGACACAATTCCCACTCTCAGCCTCGTCGATCGCCTCTCTTGAATTATGACACCAGATACCGCTGAAGCTCGAAGAACTGTCCCAGACTCCTGTGTATTGCCTTCTTCTCCGCGTCCCTGGCTCGATGGCGGCCCTAGCTTCTGCAACCCAGGGCTAGCTCGAATATTTGGAAAGTAAGTCTTATTAACTTTTTGCTATATCATGTTGACGCTACTTTGGCACTGAGACGAGCTGCAACCCATCACAATTGTCACCGTGCGTCCTACTACGTACATCTATCGTATGCGTCTAGCACCAAGGTGAGTCATCGAGGTCTCAACCACATCGCAGCGCCGGACTGACAGGCCAAACACGCTGGACAATGACAATATATCGAGCCAGATCTCCTCTTATTCTGGTCTTGTGTGTGCGCGAGTAGTCGCTGAAGCGATCATAGTACAAGCTTAGCTCCTGCTGCGGGATACGGTTCAGAATATTACGTGCGTGTGAATCATCATCTTCGGTCGCAGCGTTCTTGAATTGACCCAGTGCCGCAAGCCTTACGCCGTAGGGTCTTCATCATACCCTTCCTCATTTTCTATTCGCTCTACATAGCATCCCATTGTCTTGGTGGCGACATCCATAGCTCAAGCAATCCCCATTCACTTGCATTGGACACCCTGCAATCTGCACCATCAGCTACCTTTGACTTCTGCGACCAGCCATTGGAGTACAACAACGCACTTCTGCGGAGTGGCCCGGGATACCATGTACCTCTTGAATTACTAGAACCCACATACTGGTGCCCCCTCGCTTGCAGGCTGTTTGCGACCTGTTCTCGTCAGGGAATGACAAGCGGGAGCTTTTATTCTTCTCCGCTCAACTCCTCACACAATGCAGAGATGCGACTCGAAGAGGACCACACATGCGAAGGTTCAGTCACTGAGGCCACCATAGTCGGACGAGCTGCCAACTTGAAGAACCGGCCAGATCTGTACTATCATCCAGGATTTGGTTGGCGGCTCGTGAGCACTATATGTAGACTGACTGGACTCTACCAATCGTGTATCTAGTGTGTCATAGAATGGCACACCGCGTCGTGAGGAGTCTGTCTGTCACGACATCCCCGGCATCAGCAAAAAGGCCGGATCCATCCAAGGCCTTATAGGCGCAGACAGCCTAATATCATGTTCTCACGGTCTGGCAGGCTCAGATACAGCCTTGCATGGCATGGCATACACTTATCTATAGGATGTTTTGATGTCTATGAGTCAATGTAATACAATGTAAGATGTTCAAATACATAGGACTACCTATAGGTAT
>JARAOQ010000079.1:0-17297 GCA_029783445.1 Fomitopsis palustris
AATAATAGCAATGATGCTTCGGACCCCTGAAAAGCGGTCATCACGAGGGTGTGCTCTCCTATACTGAGGCCGGTGCGCTGGAGGGTCGGTACGTCGTAGAGGAATGTCGCCTGTGATGGATCGGGTTCATGTTCATAGGTTGCTATACTCTGCCCATCCAAACTGAAGCTGATATTGGTCAAAATAGTCACACCTGTGTCTGCATTGTTGACCAGGATACAGTAGACCCATATGGCTGTACCTGGAGAAGAGGCCACGGTGTCACCACAGCTATCTGTAAGATCTTATGTAGGCATACCGTTGAACTTCAATGTTGCAGAATGCGGAGAGTCGTCGTCTGGACAGCTTGTGGTCGTGTCGTGCCACGTGCCGGCGAAAGTTTGGTCTTTGTCAGGGTGTATTGCACACACTGTGCAATCTTGTCCAACGTGCCAGTAGTCACTCCCTGAGTATTCTACTTGAAGTTGTGTGACCGAGTCTCCATAGGTGTCATCGATTGTCCTGTTGGTGACGCTTGCGCAGACAAACAACCATTGTAATGTAAGGGAAGAGAGCGCAAGTAGACAGCACAGTCGCATCGTGCCTCCGAACAGTGCAAGGGTGGACGAAATGAGGGGGAAGCGGATGGTCCTGAACACAGCGTATTTGTGTGCCAGCATTACAATAGCGCATGCAGTCATGATATCGACGCATCCTCATGTAAAGTTGTGAAACGTAGCAGGGTGCCATTTGCAATGACCAACCTGATAGTTCACATCCATGGATCAACTGACGGTTGACGGGATCTGACAAGTTGTACGAGGCACCGGGAGGCCCTGGCCTTGATAGGATCAGTCTGACACAGCATTTCAGGTTATTGGCAGAATTGAGGTTCGAGACGGATAAGATTCCCGAGTCTGTAGGAAGAAGAGGACGTCAGTTAGCATTATAATATGCGAGGATTAGTACTTACTGGTACTATGGCGCAAGCCAACACACGCGCCCCTCATGATCAGATAGATGGCCCACACAGAGCCGTCAAAAACAAAGAACAGATGATACATATGATCTATGTGTACATCACTTACCGGCTCTTCCGCTGCATCAGATAGTGCTTGGAACGACGCCACGAACTTACGAGAGCCCATTCAGTCGGCCAAGGACCATCTAGCAACTGCATCGAAGGTACGTCACTATCACAGTGAACCAACATAGCCAAAGCATTCATCTCGTTAACCTCAAGCTCAGCGGAATCGAGATTATCCGCTTCATACATCGATGTCGGATTACGTCAGTTATACGCAGGGGGCGGATCCAACGTGACTTCAGTGATTCCCCGTGTTTCTGCCGTCAACCGCGCTACCTCTTCGCGCAGTGTCGCCACTTCCGCACCCAAACCTGCCTCGGACCCTGAGCCAGTAGTTTGTGACTGTGAGGGCGGCGACGCCTCAGCTGGGACGGAAATGTTAGGTTCGCACCCTGTGTCCAGATGCCATGGGTCTACAGCACGAAGAGCGGCAGCCTGTCTGTCGGAGTTTTCAGCTTTGTACTCGAGACTGTCACGTCGTGGACCTGAGACAGACACGGGTGTACGTTCTGCGCGCCATGCTCAGATATGGAACACATTCCAGAATCGAACAACGCACCCGCAGATCTGGTCGGCACTGCATCAGCGGATAGAGACGAATCGGAAGGCGGTAGTATATCTTGAGGATCAGGCTTACTTCCAGAGGAGATGGTCGTTGGAGGAGGCAGTAAACTTGGGTTCATAAAAGACGCATAGTTCCAGCCTTTGATTTTGTCATAGAAGGGGTCTATATCTCCACTCGCCGTGCGTCGCCGTCTTCGCAGGAGGATGGCCAGACATATGGCCATCATGGCTAGAAAGACGACACCGCCAACGACACCACCAACAATAGCGCCTGTCGGCACACCTGCTCCTTGACATTGCAAAGGTTAATGAGTGCATCCAGAACCGACTGGGACCGATTGGGACTTACCCCGACTCTGAAAGTGCACCGCTGCACCATCACTTGCACTTGTGCGTGGGCGCGAGAGTGTACTAGTATTCGATAATGCAGAGGTGGTCACAGTACCAGACGAGGTGGGTTCCCCGTCATCGAACCTATAGGATATTCGTCAGTTCGCAGCTGCGGGATCTGGTATGACGTACGACCCACGTATACACTGCATAGTCGAATAACAGTAACGATGGTTTTGCCCCTTGTATGGCGGTCATAACCAGCGTGTGTTCGCCAATACTGAGACCAGTGCGCTCGAAGGCGGTGATATTATAGAGGTAGGGCCCTCGTGATGGGTCGGGAATATGCTCGTATGGCTTGGTTGTCGCTGCATCCCCATCCAATTCGAAGCTGACATTGGTCAGAATGGTGGTGCCTGTGCTAGCTCTGTTGACAAGGATACAAAATATCCATATGGCGGTGCCTGCGTGGAGCATTCGTCAAGGACGTCTTCGGTAAGAACGAAAGAGGGACGAACCGTTGAACTTCAACGTCGCTGAATGCGGAGTGGGCCCTTTCGGCCGGTTCGAAGTCGTTTCGTGCCATGTTCCTGCATGTGCCTTCTCCTTGTTGGGTCGTACTTGACACCCCCGGCATCCTGGGCCGTTATTCCAGTGCCCGATGTACTGCACTTGGAACTCTGTGACTGGGTCCCCATATGTGTCATCAATCGTCCTATTCGTGACACGGGCAGAGGTCAGCAAGAAACGCAGTGTAAAGAAAGGAAGGGCCCATAGGTAGAACGACCGCATTGTGCCCAAGGTATGCGTCGAACAAATGGTGGTGGTTGGCCTTGGGCAATAATATCTGTGTCCATGCGCGCACCATCATGATAGGGCATGTGGTGCTGACACGAGCGCATATCGCTACGAAGTCGATGGTCGATGTCAACTTGAGACGAAGAACAGCTGGCAGGCGGTGGGCCGTGGCGAGCCGTACAGCGTACGCCTTCCTCTGAGGCCTGATACGTAGTTTGAGTTAACAAAAATTCTGGCAGGCGATGAAAGGAACACATCAAGCAAACCTCGAGCTATCTGATGATGAGCCCGAGAGTAGGTCCAGTCAGACGAGACGGATCTCCTGTTCGAAGGTTGGAACCCCAGACACAGGTGAATCACCTATACGTTCGCAAGAGATGAGAATGTACGTTGCTGTATACAGGTAACATCTCCGTACCGAGCATCGTGCGCATAGCTCCACAGGCGACCCGCCCAGGGCACCTGGAAGAAGCGACGAAGCACAGTCTGCACCACTATGAGCAGTGTCCCGCGGGGGTTGGTCTCTAGCGTCACCGCTGCGTCAAGACGAGCAACAGCGTCCCGCCAGGAACGAAGGCGCAAATCGTGACCACTGGCGAGGCCCAGATGCCAGCGCGGCAGCGCTGCGGCCGTACCGTCCCCACCCTGTCAATCTTCACCACTTAGACAGCGTGGAGGTGGTGTGGCAAAAGCGTGCGAACAGACGTGGCGGGCATAAGGGCATTGAGGGAAAGGCGAACGGCCACAGGGGGTACAGTGGTACGGGATAGTGATGATGCTTGTTGGCCAACAAATGTGGCCATCCAGAGAAAGCGGGACAGTCGTCCAGCAAGACATAACCACCAGGCAACAATAAGTAGTCACAAGTATGCAAGATGAGGAACGCACAAGAAACGAGCGACATACGGGTCAGGCCTGCCATGTTCACGCATACGCAGGCGGAGGCTCTCCCCGCCCCGCGCCCTCCGTCTCCGCCCGCAACCACGCCAGCTCAGCCCGGAGCGTCGCGAGCTCCTGACGCAGCTCCCCGTCATCCGCTCCCATCGACGCGGGTTGCGCTATAGCTATAGTGTCGCTCCGGGATCCTACCAGAGAGCGCGACGCGCGCATGCTTGCGACCTGTTCCCGGAGCTCCTGCACGTCGCGCGAGAGCCGGTCGCGATCCGAGCTTGAAGGGGCCTGCTTCTCGTCGGGTACTAGCAGGCCGGTAGTTGATGGGGTGCGTGTGCCCAGAGTTGGGAGTACGAGCGCGCTGTCGGCGCGCCACGACGCTGAGGGCGAATGGGTGGCTGGTCGCGCGTCCGCCGAGTCGGGGTGGCTGGAGTCGGAGGCGGTGACGAAGGGATCGACGTCGCGTTCCTGCGTGTCGTTGATCTGCGGAGGCGTGCGACGTCGGAGGAACAAGAAGAGGAATCCGAGGCAGATCGCGATGACGGCGATCCCGCCCACTACACCACCGGCGATCGCGCCGGCTTCTGATCCTGACCACATATGACGGATGAGAATGTCAATGATGTGTTTGGAGACAAGAAGCAACTTACGATGGCGTGTGCCATCGGACTGTGCAATCGTTCCACTGGAAATGCTTGTAGGATTGCTTGAAGAGGTTGAGGAAGTGGACAGCGTGGTGGTGGAGGTATTGCCAACGGACGAGTCATCATCATAGCTATTGGTATAGTAAGAGGGTAAGATCAGCTGGTAATACACACAACAACTCGGACCTACGTGTACATGGCCCAGTCAAAGAGCAGGAGAGATGGCTCTGATCCTTGCACGGCGGTCATGACTAGCGTGTGATGTTCATTGCTGAGCTCCGTCTGGCTGAATGCAGTGACATTGTACTCGTATTGGCTTGCACTCGAGTCGGGGACATGGATATAGGTTCCTGCCAGCGCACCATCCAGCTCGAAGGTGACGTTCGAATAAATGATGGTGGTGGAGGGAATAGCATTATTCACGACGATCGCATATACCCGGATAGCTGTCCCTGTCAAAAACGTCTTTCAGCGATCCGACAGAGGCAAAATCAGCATAAAGCTCGCACCTGTGAAGCTGAGAGTAACATAGTGGCCCGTAGTATTCGGATTGCTCGACGTCGTATCGTGCCATGTACCGCCAAATGCCATGCTGGGACTGGGTGCAACAGCACAGTCGGTACAATCCGGGCCAAAGTTCCAGTTCACGGAGTAGGCAGGCAGTACGCCTGTCACCGAGTCGCCCCACTGGTCATCGATTGTTCTGTTCGTTGGGCCGGCAAAGACAACAAGAGGGAAGAGAAGAGTACTAGTCCACCAAGAGATCGGTGTTCGTCGTGGGCCAGGGAGAAAGTATAGCGGGAGCATCCTCTCCGTTCAGGACGGGGGTTTGGGTGGTGCGGGGTGTAAATCGAGAGGGCTCGCATCGTTCAAGTGCCTGGCAGGGGACTAGTTGAGCCTTTGTCATGCGTCGCTGCCAGTAGGGCCAGTCGTTAGCAGGGTACGGGCGCATCAGAGCATACCCCCATCAAGCCCTGCGGGGCCGCTTGCAATGAGATCGTCGCGTCTGAGTGGTTCGTCGTCGACACGACTGTCAAGGTATGTCCAGTAGTCGCATCACATCACCACATGCCGTACCTCCTGTCGCCCCACAAGTAGTTCCAACCCACGCGGATGCCAGAGACCAGAGTTGGCAGCTCGTTACATAGAGTGCTTTGCATCAATTCGTAGATATAGCATTGATCATGGAGCAGGAGACATGAGAACACTATGGCGGTCAATGCCAGCTGGGCGTCTGCGGGACACGCCACAGACGCGTCGCCTGGGCGCTTAGAGGCGGAGGTAAGTTAGCTGTCAATTATTACTGTATTAGGCTTACTAATCACTGTAGACGCGACGTCCACACGTGATCACTCGTCCCGAGCAAAGCTCACCACTCCGGCAGATGCCGCCCACCGGACACCGTCTAATCAACGTCTTCTGTGGAGGCTGACTAGGACTAGTAAATGATTGTCTCCAGCGCTTTGGTCGGTTGTTGCTTGCTCCCCCGGAGTTGTGATTGCTGGTGGAACATCTGCAGGTGTTCCATGGCAGCATGCAATAACCGGTAATGGGTTGGTCTGCTGACCATTTTGCTTCGGCGAGTGAGGTGCCTTGCCTTGAAGTTCACCTTTTTTCTAAGTGAATCCAGCCACGCTTTGGGTAGTGTACTATTTTGTGTTGAATACGCAACTCCATAGTTACTAGTATGGTATAGAACTTTCCAGTATGTTCTAGTAACTTCTAGATACTTCCAGTATTTTCTGGAATATTCTGGAACTATCTATGCCACTCCACTCTTGCTCCACTTTTGCTCCACTTATGATTTCATATGACTTCATATACTCCACTTATGACTTCATATACTCCACTATGCTTACTCATGCGTATCCGTATTATTCCGTAGAGTACCATGTCTTCATGTATATAAGGAGGGCAGATTGCCCCTAGGCAACACGGTGCTTTGTCTTCTAACAGACAGTCCTCGCCTCCTCCGCTGCAAGCTCAACAGGTTATGAGCCCTGTGCTCTAATCTGTCTGACCACCGCTTGCTACGCTCTCTGCTCTCTCTTACCTGCTTGTGATCTTACTCGCTCGCTCTCAAGTCCCCTCAAGACCCTCAAGGCCTCTCCCTAATTCGCATTTTTAGCTACCTTTTTGCGCTTTTTTACCTTTCTCCTACTATAGTTCAGCTGGTAGGCTACTTGTACTGCCTTACACCGTGAGGAGCGGTGGCCAGTGGTGTCCTTACACGCGTCAGTCAGCCGTAAAAAGCAGGCGCGGATAGATCCTGGGTACTGTGGGAACCCTCTAGTGTAGAAACACCTAGGGGGCTGCAGATATTCCAGAGGCTCTCTTTTCTTGCCGCAGCGAGCAGAAAACCTCGTTTGGTCAGGCGCAACAGGTTTAGGCTGTTGGGGAGAGCTCTTTTTACTATAGTTTTTCTCTACTGTATGCATTTTTACGGTAGCTCCTTTCCTTCCTTCCCTGCGGCGAACTCCCTCATCCAGTCTGTCTTGATCGCGCTATCCGCCGACTTCTACCCGGTATCTCGGCTAATCCGGCTAGCTGGGATATTGGTTCACTGCAACAAGTGTCCATTTTTGCGCTTAGAGACGTGACTGTGACAACCACTGCGGTTGAAGGCACTCCATTGGCACAACAGTTGGGCGATAACCAGGGAAGCGAAACTTCGTCCTATACCCCTGGTCCTCCACTATATCTCTTCTATCCAACGGAGTACTACGAGCAGTATCCATACGCCTATTATTACCCCAACTACACGGAGGAAGACCTCATTGAGAGTTACGCTTATAACCTCATTGATAGCGCTCATCGTCACACCAAAAGCGCGCAATATTTCCCTGACTATTCCGAAGATTTTTGGAATATTCAGCTGCGCAACCCTCCCTCCGTGTCACACGCTATACTCTCGTACCTCCTACAAGTTGATACACGCCCAGATACACTGTTCTAGCCATGGACCCTTCAAAGATTTCCACCGCTGCAGTACCCGTGTTTGATGGTACCAATTACCCAGAGTGGTCTAACGCCTTGCGCGGAGTGTTCCGTTGGGCTGGATCCTGGAAGATAGTTTCAGGTGACGGCGAAAATGCGACACCTCTGCCTCGTCCTGAAGGTAATGATACAGCTGCGATTGCTGCGCAGGCTGCATGGGACGAGAAAAATGACAAGGCTCTGGGGTTAATGGCCATCTACATGGCGCCTAGCCTGCAATACCTCATTGGTGACAAAACAAAAGCCGCCGAAGTCTGGAAGTCCATTAAGGACATCTATGACAAGCCTGGAGCTGTTGGTGCATTTGTCTATTTCCAGCAGCTCTTCTCCATGCGCTTTGACGACACAAAACCTCTCAGACCGCAGATTTCTGCGCTGGAGGAATTGCGCACTCGGGTCACCAATGCAGGCATCACCATTACGGACCAGTTTGCTGCCCTTCTTATAGTTAATGCTTTGCCTGAATCTTGGGGAACTATAGCCTCGACTATCCTTGCAACGGTTGAACTTGATAAAGTGAAACCGCAGGATGTCATCCCCAAGATTATAGAGGAGGAATCTAGACGTCGGGCTTTAGTGGAAGGTTCAGTAAATAGGATCTCCAATACTGCAAAATTACCGCGAAAATGCGGAATTTGTGGTAAAAACAACCATACAACAGAGAACCACTGGCCTGACGGAAAGCCTCCCAAAAATTATAACAATAAAGGCAAGGGCAAGGGCAAGCAGTCCAATAATGGTGGTAAAGGCTCAGGCAATAAGACTGCAAAAACCGGTCAAAATGCGGACAATGGAGCGTCACGTGGACAGTCTTCTGGTACAAAGTTACAAATGCTTACTATAGATGAAGTGCCAGATGTACATGTAGAGAAGTCATCAGCCAATTCCATTTCTTTCTCTCTGTACCACGTGGGTGAGACTGTCAGATGGATGGTAGATTCAGGATGCACAGCACATGCTACTCCCTACCGTGATGATTTTGAACATTATCACGAATTCCCCACACCTGGTCGTGCGCATCTTGCAGGCGCAAACCAAAGCATTAATATTGTAGGGGTAGGGACTGTTGTCTTAAAGCATGTTAATTCTCAAGGAGTAACTGCATACCTGACTCTAAATCACGTCCTCTATATTCCTCATGCATCTCACCGCTTTTTCGCTCCACGGACGCATATTGACAAAGGTGGATCCTATACTGCATCTGGGGACAAGCTGGAATTTTGGGCAGGCGCCACTCCTGGGGAGAACCTTGTTATAACGGCACGTCAAGGCCATGATAACACAGGTTTCTATTGGATTGAAGGCACTATTGCCCATCCATTATCCTCAGGAGATGAGACTCTGCGATCTGTGGATTCGGACTATGACCTGTGGCATAAGCGCTTTGGACATGCAGGACGTAATGTCATGAAGAACTTGCCCAAACATGTCAATGGTGCACCAGGAAATTTATCTTCAGCTACTAAGCCAAAACCATGTCCTGGTTGTGCCATGGGCAAGTCTCACCGCCAACCTCTCCTGCCGTCCAGTTCACGTGCTTCTGCACCCTTAGAACTCGTTCACGCCGATCTAGTCGAAATGCCGCACCTGTCTATTGACGGTTACAAATATTGTGCGACATTTTTGGATGACTACTCCTCCCTTGGTATTATGTCATATCTGAAGCGGAAGTCTGATACAATAGCCAGTTGGCGCGCATTTAAAGCCTGGGCTGAGAATCAGCTTAATTCGCGCATAAAGGCATTTCGCTCAGATCGAGGGGGAGAGTTCATGAGTGAAGAGTTCTCACGTGAATTGCGCGAAAATGGGATTGAACGCGAAGCGTCTATGCCCTATACGCCACAGCAGAATGGACGAGCAGAACGATGGCAGCAGACAATAGTAGAAAAAGCCGAAGCTATGCGTCACTATGCTGGCCTATCTGAAGGCTTCTGGAAGCTTGCTGTCAAAACCGCTGTCCATATCTATAATCGTCAACCAATCCGCAGAGCAAACTGGGCCACGCCTATGGAGCTTTGGAATGGCAAAGTGCCCGATGTTTCATACTTTAGAGTCTTTGGTTGCCTTGCTTATGTCCACGTTCAGAAGGAGCAGCGCAAAAACAAGCTTACACCTCGTGCGAAGCCTATGATTTTTGTAGGCTATGAACCTGGATCAAAAGGTTACAGGTTCTGGGACAAGCAGACTCGGTCTCTAGTCCTGTCGCGCGATGCTGTATTTGATGAGAGCTCCTTTCCGAACCAACAGAGCAGCCCACTGCCCGTAGAGCCTGTTCCTGCTCCTGCTCCAACCTCCAAGCCGGCATTGCCGCTAGGAGATGATGATGCCGCAAATGCACCTGCACCGGATGCTGACGCTGAGTTACCTCCGGATCATAACTCCAGGCCACCCACTCCAGAGCCAATACCTGCACCAGTTCATCAACAGCCGCCGCCACAGCCTCAACCTAGGCGCTCTGGCAGAGCTAGGACTTATAATCCTAAGCCTGACAACGTCTATGGTGACCGTCATCCAGTAGAGATTGAACGGGATAATGGCGCTGATGATGACGATTTATTTAGTACTAAGGTGCACGGACTTTTATACTCTCTTCCTGCTGAGTTTGTATTGAACTCAAGCCCATCGTATGGCCCAGTACCACAGTCCTACTCAGACGCAAAGTCGCGCCATGACTGGAACAAGTGGAAGGGAGCGATGGCAGAAGAGATGGAATCTCATAAGGAGAATGGGACCTGGGAATTAGTTGACTTGCCGCCTGGACGTAAAGCTATACCAAGCCGTTGGGTATATGCTATAAAGGCAGACGGTAGATACAAAGCCCGCGTAGTAGCTAAGGGCTTTAAGCAGGTTGCTGGCATCGATTATGATGAAGTCTTCTCTCCTGTTGCGCGCTTTGAGTCGATACGATTTTTGCTCGCACACGCTGCTCTTGAAGATTGGGAGGCTGAGGCCATGGATGTAAAGACAGCGTTTTTATATGGAGAATTAGACGAAGAAATTTATATGGAGCAACCAGAGGGTTTTATTATCCCTGGTCAGGAGCATAAAGTCTGCCGTTTGCGCAAAGCCATTTATGGACTTAAGCAAGCTGGTAGACAATGGAACAAGAAGCTTCACCAATTATTGGTAGAGCTAGGCTTTATTCGGACTCACTCCGATGCGGGCATATATGTGTACCAGCACAAGGACGGACACTTGATACTGGTAGTATATGTTGATGACCTTCTGCCTATAGGATCAGACCGTAAGAAGATCCAATGGCTTAAGGATCGTCTACAAGACCAGTTCAAGGTTCGTGATCTTGGCCCAGTTAAGTCATTCCTTGGAATGAATATTTCTCGTGATCGTACTTCCAAGATGATCTGGTTAGATCAGACCAGATACATTGAGGAAACACTTGAGAAATTCGGGATGGCTAACTGTGAGCCAAAGCGAACTCCTCTGCCAGCTGGTGCACAGCTTGTCAAAGCAGACCCAACATACGTGGCTGATTCATCCCTTCGCTCTAAGTACCAGCAGCTGATCGGGTGTTTACTCTGGATCGCGCTGGGAACTCGCCCAGATATAGCCTTTGCAGTCAACCGTCTTTCCCAGTATGCCTCTAATCCTACTGTCAAGCACTGGAAGCTTGCACTGTATGTACTACGTTACCTCAGTGGTACAAGCGACCTGCGCCTGTGCTATAATGGCAGTGGAAGATCTGGGTTGATTGGTTTCTCTGACTCTGATTGGGCTGAAAATAAGGATGATCGCCACTCGACTTCAGGATATGCCTTCCTTATGGCAGATGCCGCTGTCTCTTGGGTCTCGCATAGACAAAAGACTGTATCTCTGTCATCTACGGAGGCAGAATACAAGGAGCTGTCCGACGCATGTCGACAGATCGCCTGGCTTCGTACCTTCCAGACTGAGATTGGATTCAAACCCAAGGGTCCTACACCATTATGTGTTGATAACAATGGCAGCATATTCCTTGCGGTTAATCCAGCTCATGACAGAAGGACGAAACACATTGATGTCCGGTATCATTTCTGTAGAGAGTTTATAGAAGACGGACATGCTGCTCTCTTCTATATAGCTTCTGCAGATCAACGTGCCGACATCTTCACCAAGCCTCTTCCTTTCTCTACGTTCTGTAAGCATAGGCAAAGTCTAGGACTTGTAGAATAGGTAGCAACTATCTCGTTGAGTGGAAGTGTTGAATACGCAACTCCATAGTTACTAGTATGGTATAGAACTTTCCAGTATGTTCTAGTAACTTCTAGATACTTCCAGTATTTTCTGGAATATTCTGGAACTATCTATGCCACTCCACTCTTGCTCCACTTTTGCTCCACTTATGATTTCATATGACTTCATATACTCCACTTATGACTTCATATACTCCACTATGCTTACTCATGCGTATCCGTATTATTCCGTAGAGTACCATGTCTTCATGTATATAAGGAGGGCAGATTGCCCCTAGGCAACACGGTGCTTTGTCTTCTAACAGACAGTCCTCGCCTCCTCCGCTGCAAGCTCAACATTTTGCGTCATTGCTATATAGTGTGTTGCGATGAATTTAGTGCCCTTCGTAACGGAGAAGGAAAAAGGACGATTGTTTGTTTGCTTGTTTATTCCATTTAATGTCGCTGAGGGCCGGGCCCTATGTAGACATTAACGACCGACTTTCCCATCCTGCTGCTCATCCAAAGTCCCCTCGCATCGCCCTAGGCTCGAGGCTGTGGGCTCGTGCTGCGGTGCATGACCCCGCTAGGTCGTCGCCAATTTGTTGTCCCCTCCTCTGTCCGTCCGTCCGTCCGTTCCATTCCCCTCCGACCTTTCTCCTCGTTCCCTCTAACCCCCGTTCGCTCTAAGCCCCTCTCGGCTTCCCTCTCCCTTTCCTACTCCTTCCCTTTCAGGGCCAGTGGGCCGTACACCGCTTGAAATCGTTGTGTGTCGTGTATGTACCGGAACAGTGGGGGGATCAATGCTGGTCGGCTAAGCAAGTCCTTGATCGAACGCGATGCGGGTCCGGCCTGTCGCTCCCTTTCGGCCCTCGCCCCGTTGTAAGCTGCGCATTCCATGAGGAAGTGGTACACCGTTTCTTTCGTAGTTCCACACTTCGGGCATATCGGCGAGTCGACCTTATGCATCCTGTACAGATGTTGCTGCAGCGGGACGTGTCCGGTATGCAGTTGAATAAGAAGACTTGCCTGTTTTCTTGGCAGCCGCTCCGCTATCTTGCTGAATGCTTTGGAGGGCATCCCGGGGTCGATTCGGTCCATTTTCTCAGCCCTCGGGGAGCCTTTCCACTCCTCGCTTGCCTGCTCCCGGAGACGCTGATTAAATGTCTGTCGCACCTTTGCTAGACTCCTCGGTAATGATGCGTTTCGTAGCCACTTGGGAAGGAGCGCGTCCGGGCTACTGTCCCCCCTGGCTGCCCGCTTTGCCTCCGCATCCGCCAGTTCGTTGCCTTCAATCTCTCTGTGGCCTGGGACCCAACGGAGCGTAAGGTCAATGCCGGGGTGTCTTTTCTGGAGCCGGTCCGCTGCCTGGATGAGCTGATCGACCAGGTAATGTGCGGGGTGGGGGTGGCGGTTGGAGGCCGCCTGCAGGCAGGCCAGATTGTCGGCAGCATTTGAGGCCTTGGTACAGGATATCTCCCGTTGTAGTAGCTCCATCGACAGGCATTGGCCTACTATCTCCGCCTCGTATACCGTGTGATCCGTGGAGGGACCGAGGTGGTATCGTAAGGTCTTGGGTTCTCTGCCCGGGGCGATCAGTACGGCTGCTGCGCCTACCCCACCATCCACGTCCGACCCATCTGAATACACGCGGATGCCCGCGCGATTCGTCCAGTCGGCCTCCTCCTTTTGGGCCTCCTCTTTGGAGCCGGCTATCGATGTCTTGTATGGTGGCCGCCAGCCCGGGGGGAGTCGCACAGCTTGTATTGTCTCGATCGTTGCAGGGTCCAAGTTGTAGGCGTGCAGAACTTCGTGTAGGGGACTTCGATGCCTCTTGACCCAGCGTTTTGCCTGCCATACGTGCTTGTGCAATGGGTGTGTTGGGGGCAGGGTGCATAGCCTGGATGCTTCGCGCATTATCAGCTGGTCCACTAAGAGGTGAAATGGGAGTAGATTCAGGTGTGCAGTAAGGGAGTCTGACGGGGTTGAACGCATTGCTCCGGAGATCATGAGGCATGCCTGACAGTGCACTCTCTCGAGTCTCCGGATTACCCCCACTGAGCTGTAGCGGTTCTTACGCCCCGCGATCCTCTGCTGTGGGGTGATCCACATGCTCGCTGCATATAACATAGCTGGGAGGAGCATCTGGAGGTACAGAGACTTAATGTGCCGCATGCTCAAGCCGTACTTGGGGCGGGCCAGTCGGCCGAATTGTAGGAGCCATGCAGTTCCTTTCCCCAGAGCATACTCGGCGTGCCTGCGGAACCTTAGTTTCCGGTCTATCCAGACTCCCAGAAACTTTGCCTCTGCTGAGGGCTTGATCACACCTCCAGGCAGGTCTAGGGGGGGCCCTAAGTCGTCGCCCTTCAGGCTAGGGTCCGCGTGTAGGAGTATGAGCTTAGATAGTTCGAATCTCGAGTTGCGGGTGCGGGACCAATCGAGTGCGCCACCTCGCTGGGTCATATACCGCTTCAGAGCCTCTATGTTGGTACGGAGGTCCTTCCCGATGGCCACGGCAGCCACATCATCTATGTAGCCGAGGGCAATGAGCCGCATTACGAGCCGGGCAGTTTCCTTATCCCAGCCATCCCCTATCGTGAGTAACACCATGTTGTAAATCTTATAAAGGAGGACGGAGAGGGGGCACCCCTGGTCAATCCCGCTCACTATCTCGAACAAGTCCGAAGTGAAATCGTCGAAGGACAGGCGTGTTCGCCTGCCCATGAGTTTGCGGCGGAGCCACTCCACTATCTCGCGTGGGATGCCCAACTTCCTCATCTCGTGGAAGAGGTATTCAGGGATTGCGCTGGGGAAGGCTGCCTCCACATCAAGGAACAGTATGGAGACAGCCTTCTTAGCCCGCCAGGCATCTTTCACTGTCTTCGTGAGCAGGTGGAGGGAGTCTACTGTCGTGCGTCCTGCCCGTCCCCCAAAATGGTGCGCTGGGTAAAGGCCGAGTCGTTCGAGCTCATATTCGACTGACTCCGCCACACAGGACGAGAGTATTTTGGCCATACAGCTCATCAGAGCTATGGGGCGGTAAGCTTTCGCCAGGGAGTAGTCGGGTTTCCCTGGCTTGCGTAGCGATTTGGTCATTGGACACCGGTAGGTAAGGAAACGCCTCCCTCGGATACTGTTGCTCCTCTGGGTCTGGAAGAACTAGGTCAGCAGGGGGTCTCGGGAAGAAAGCATCATAGAGGATGTGGCTTTTCGTCTCATTGTCCTGCGCAGGCACTGTGCTACCAGGGCGTCGAAGTGGCGGAATGCGACTCTTGCTGCCATCTGAGGATCCTGTGCGTATAAATTTGCCAATCTTCCAAATTGAGCTGGCATCCGCCTCCTCGATCCATGCGTCCCAGTGGGCTTTCTTGGCTGAGCGGATTTGATCCCCGTATCGGTTGCGCAACCGGCGGTAGTCGTTGTGGATTGGGTGGTCTGGGAAGCTTCGAAGTCGGAAGGATTGTCGTCCTAGTCGGCCTACCTCCCGTCGTAGCTTGTCGAGCTCCCTTGAGTACCAACGTTTTGCGAAGGGAGGGGGCTTGGTTTCGGGTACCGTAGCGCTTATGGTTTCTGATAGAGCGGACATCAGCTCCAATAAACGCTTGTCGAAGCTCACCTGGTCCTTTATCGGAGCCTCAGGGTCCGTCAGTTCCTCCAGGCGCAGTGCGAGGTGTGTGCGGAATTCGCTCCATTCTACCTTTCAGAAGTTTCGGAAGGTGCGTGTTGGCGCCTGCGGAGCAGCGAGGTCGAGGATTGTGGCCACCGGGAAGTGGTCCGTGCAGGGAGGGCGAAGCTCTGGGGCAGTGTTGCATGACACAAGGCAGTATGCCAGCTCCTCTGTCGCAAAGACGTTGTCAGGGCGGGTCAAATTCTTAGTACGTGAGGCTTCCAGAGTAGGAATGCCTGCAGGGAGAATCATATGGAAGTTGAAAGTGCTTAGCAAATTTATGAGACGATCCGCATCGTCTAATGCCTTCTCCGTGAACAGGTGCTCGTTGCGTTCATCGTCCCAGCAGGGGTGGTGCCGGTTGAAGTTGCCCAGCCAGAGAATGTGTTGGTCATCCGCCACTGCATCGTCCCGAAGGAGTCTTCTCATCGTCTGCGCTGCTGCCACTTGTGCACTATCGTTGTCCTGTGGGTTATAGATGTTAACGACGTGGAGGGTAGCAGGGCCCAGTCGTAGGGTGACTGCAGAGACATCTCCGGAGGGCACTGGGATGGCCGTCCAGCTGTTAGTAGAGATCCATCTGTTTATTAGGAGAACAGTGCGGGACGTAGTGTCATTGTCCTTGTGTCCGATAGGGTAGATGACTGTCCATCTAGTTGAGGCTCTTGTATTCTTCAGAAAGTCGATGTATGGTTCTTGAATTGCGACCACGTCAAAATCGTCGATGTTGTGGAGGAAGGCTGATTGGGCGACATTCGATTTGTTTACGTTCAGCTGACAGATGCCACACCAGGCAGCGCAAGTCGCCAATACCCATCAGTCAACCGAGGTGTCCGAGCACCCAATTGTATAGGCGACCCGATGTCGGCCGATGCCCCGGTAATAGGCGGATGGTGATCACGCCTAATATCGGGTGGAGGGGTAGGCGGGAGGGGGTCTTCAGGTAGGTTGGGAGGACGGTGATTGGGGAGCCAATGTCGGCTGGTAGGTAGGGGGGTTATGTAGTCATGATCAGATACCCAATATCAGTTGGCTGGGTAGTAGGCGAGGCAGGAGGGGTATGCGACTGGGTTGGCGGGGCTGGTTGGTTCCTTGGCAGTAGGCTGATCATGATCAGCTAGCAAACATAGGGTGCGAGGTAGATGAAGTGGCTGCCTGGGTGGATGGGTCGGTTCGCAGAATGACGATACGTTGACAAACATCGGCTGATGAATAAATGGATCGGTTGGCTGGCTCATGTAGGCGGACAGTGGGTGGCGAAGGGGTCAATGTTCTCTTGCTGTTTGCGGGGTACTGAGTATGCGCGGTAGAAGGCGTGGAGTTGGCACATGTGCTTAGAGTAGGCAAGAATGAAGGTGCTTGGGCTGAGTAGGCGTGGAGTTGGCTGGCGGGTGCCCCCGCCGAGTAGGCGGGGAGAGAAGGCGGGGTCATGAGCATGATCAAGATCTGGTGAGAAGGCGGTGGTACAGCATGGAGTTGGAGGGCTGGTGCTTGGGCCGAGTAGGTGGGGGGTGAACTAGATTACATAGATCGAGTGTCAGTGATAGAAGGCGTGGAGTTGGCGGGCAGGTGCCCACACAGAGTAGGCGTGGGAAGAAGGCGGGGTCATGAACATTGTCAAGATCTAGTAAGAAGGCGGTGGTACGGCTGCTGGGATGAGTGCCAGGGGTATGCTTCAGGTTGAGTAGGCGAGGACCACAAGCAGTTGACTGACCCAATAGATTGTACAGATATACAACAGAGCTGCATTGTAACTAGAAAGGTCCGAATACTCCACCTCCCGCTTTCAAAGCCTTCGCCTCCGGCAATCCTGCGACATTCTCTGCGGGTAGCCACTCAAAGTCAGTGTACCCCTCCCACTCGACCAAGAACTCTTCTTCGCCTGTTGCCGGGTTAGTGCGCTTTTGATGGACCTTTTTGATGTGCCAGTATTCGAGGCCATCCTTGTCCCTGAACGCGGGTGGGGGATTGGACCCTGGAGGCAGGTTGTCGGGAAGCCCCTCGCCGTGCATGACATATCCGCCCTCTGAAGCAGATCAGTCGTGTACGACGGAGTGAGTAGGCGCACTTACCTCCTGGCTCGGTGCTGCGGGAGACAATCATCTCTTGGCCGTGGTAGTTGACCTGCGGAGTCGTCAGCCCAGTAAGCGGGAAGAGATGGAAAGCATACC